>OY365806.1:50405567-50540567 GCA_959347315.1 Bimastos eiseni | reverse complement strand
ATGGGTCTAGACCCTTCGCAATGCATAGCTCGCACCAACTGAGGGTGGATGCCTGCCTGTTACGTTTGTCGATTGGGGTCAACGGGGTTCTAGCCCCACTACATAGTAGGCTAACTCTTCATCGTCACCAGCGTCTGAATAGAACAACGACGACGACGATAACCTGTTCTCAACGGTAACTGACAGGGTACAATAAATTCTAAGCACCACGAAAATCTTCTGACAAAACGTATCAACTCATGGAGTGTATTTAATGGCTTTAATGGTGACGATGCTGTTTGTATTTTGTATAAGATTAGCTACTGCGTGAATTGCCTTCAAATGATCAATTATTTCGTCCAATAGATTCTGCGACTCCTCAACGCTGTTCTTCGCGCAAAGTCTAATCTATTCTATTTTCCACGACGCATGCAGTTCCTCTCTGCCAAATGTGACGTGTCTCCATATCAGACCAGATGTCGCCTTAAGATCATTGGCTGCCGCCTCAGGGCGCTCAACTATAATTCCCGATGACACTGCAGTCTAAAAGAGCACAAAAAGCGTCACGACTAAACCAATCTCTGGCCTCGAGTTTCGCTTATTTCATTACTCGATGTCTCGACTGCAATTCTCCTCCACCATATGCTTCCTTTCTCTGGAACATGGCAAGGCCATTGGCGCCGTAACAAAAGCGCGCCGACAAAAGTGACAAAAGCGCGCAAAAAACGACAATTGTGCGCAAGACATAAGCGCACATCGTTAGAGATATAGAGTCTTTTATAGAGATAATACACAATATTAATTTTGTTAGTGCATGGTCAATATAACGTATTGCATAAGTCGACTGTTAAACGGCTTCTGCCACAGATATGCGCGAATGAAATTGTAATTAATGTCCAGTTACAGTTGTTTTGAAAA
Organism: Bimastos eiseni; assembly: GCA_959347315.1. Lineage (NCBI taxonomy): Eukaryota > Metazoa > Annelida > Clitellata > Crassiclitellata > Lumbricidae > Bimastos > Bimastos eiseni. The sequence goes on along the minus strand of OY365806.1, from coordinate 50,539,670 downwards.
AAAGGCTTAATTAAGGAAATCTATCTGCATCAGAGACTAACTTGAGTATACTTGAGTGGCATCGCTCAAAGGATAAACATATATACATAATTGGGTTTAACTAAAGCGCTACATCACTATCAAATTTTGTTCAATGTTCACTATACAGATTTAACTATAGCACTATAACAACTTAGATCGTTCCACAGTCCATCTGGTGAACATTTGTTTACTTGTCTTAATAAAATAATTTGCAACAAGTGTGAGCTGCGCGCTTTTGTCGATGCGCACTTTTGTCGGGTCACCCAAGGCCAGTTAGGTACAACACCAAGGTCTTCAGGAACATTATTGTACACTCGGTCAATTTAGGCATCTCAATTGTCAGAGATCATCGATTAGGCAATTAACATTTTCAACCTCGACATCTAAAGTCGCATTTCTGGCTTGCAACTTTGCAAGATTGTTTCTGTCGGACTGTGTGTGGACTTGATGCTGTAGAAGGTGATGCAATCAAATGGATTTAATTATGGTTGTAAGAGTAAATTAGTAGGCTTATAATTTTATATATTAACCTATAGGCCACAAAGATAAAATTGGCTCACTGACATTATTATAACGGCAACCATGTAGAGGCGGGTTTAACAATTAGGTCAAGAATTCTATGCAGCCTCTACTAAAACTAAAATTGTATATTGAAATCGACAAATTATAACAGACGTCATAGCAGGAAGAGAAATCAACACAACCTCTACCTATTGAAAAATGGAAATAAATAAAAAGTGCTAACTTAGTGAGTGTTTTAGTTTATACTTTAATAACACCATAACATAATGATTAAGTGTATCTTCCTTAGTCCACTGGCTTGGTATCACTTAAAAATAATATTTATTTTAATCTAACATTTACCGAACCTTGAAATGTGCCACATTAAGCCGGGGCCTTGTTGGCCCAGTGGTAAATGTAACCACAGGCTTCTATCCCCCCATGGTGATGGAAACAAAGTCCCCCTACCAAGCATAAGAGTCGACGTCTGGTACCTGATTAAACGCAGATTGTTTCATAGATAATAAGTAATTATTGTAACAGTTTACGACTATTCATTATTTCAGAAATTGCATCATCTAAGAAAATTGCAATAGTCATGTTACTTAACTAAAATACAATAGCGATGTTACTTAAAACAGAATGTAACATTGCTATTGTTACCATGGAAATGTTACTTAAAAAAATAGTAATGTTGCTTAACTAAAATACATAGATGCATGAAAGTGATCATTCTCAGATTAGCCCAGCGACGATGCCATATGCTGAACTGAAATAAGTCAAATAACTGACACGTCTCGGTATCATTGGCCTATCGTTATAATAGCTAAGCTATGCTGGAAGACTCACTTAATTTGAGTAGAATCTATAGACAGTGATCAGATGTCGTTTAAATTGGTCCATCGATCTCGCAAACATAGCAATGATGATGGAATTCTTTATTGAGGACAAAAAGTCTTTTTCGGCTGAAATAATTCTACATTGTGCATTCATCCAATCATCGCACCTGGTTGACCACTGGCGACATTTGACGATGCTTAGTCTAATGTTCAAAGGAACAGCTGGTTCAACGGTAAAATGCTAAACGGATATTCAGATGGCTGAGACCCTGTCTATTACAGATGCTTTATGTAGTCATGTAATTCCACTGTGTCAATTCGTTTCCATCGTCGGTTTTTCATCACCAGTTGTCTCTTCATCACGAGTGTCACAAGCTTTTTCCTGCGATTAGTGTTTTTAACTGCGGAGAACGGTAGAGGTCAAATAATATACTCTCATCGTTAGGTGGTGGATATCATTATGTTCCGGAGACGCAATCGGCCTCCTTCGACCACACCGAATACCGACCGAATTTTGGCTGAGTAGAACCGTCCATGACCCATTTATTGGACGATTTTAATGGCTCCCAGTGACGCCCACCAAGAGGAAATGCTCCGTCGATTATTATTTTCCCATTCTCCATTTCTGATATTTAAACTGCATTCGTCAAGAAATGAAGGCAACGATTTAGAAGAAGTCGAGTTGTAGATGCTATAGACACCAATGTATTGTGATCTTATTCCTATGTAGCGCCAGTCTGAGGAAATCTACGAGTGATGTCAACAGACTACAGCCATATGCATTTGCTATCTAGGACAGCTCTCATCTCTGATATTCACATGCATGAATGCGTAGATGACTGAGGAGTCTTTGCAGAGCACCTGTCAGGGTGGTATAGTAACTGGACCCTTTATATCGCGTTCTTATAGTTCCGGAAGGCATTCCTCGCCTCTTTATATGATGACATATTGCGTTAATAAAAGGTTCATTCGTCGGACAAAATAACTCTCATTAACTGGTGAGTTATCACTGGCAGTCTATCGTCCACGTGGAATCCGTACAACCCAACGAAGGCAGCACGGTCCAGCGCTGTCACACGACACCATATTCAGAGTTACCGTCCGTTTTGCATGTTACATTGAGGATGAGGTATACACTCTTGGCCCCAGGGAGAGGTAATGTTCAGTAGCCGACCGACCGACTAACCGACCAACCGACCGACTAAGTGACCGACCGACCGACCGACCGACTAACGATAGTAGTGTTCGACCGACACACCAACCGACTGACTAACCGACCGACTAAGTGACCGACCGACTAACCTACCAACCAACTGACTAAGTGCCCGACCAACTAACCGACCGACTAAGTGACCGACCAACCGACCGACTAAGTGACAGACCGACCAACCGACCGACTAAGTGACCGACCGATCAACCGATCGTAGTGACCGACCGACTGACCGATCAACCGACTGACCGACACATCAACCAATCGTAGTGCGTGATGCCATTGGTGACACTTCAAAGACTCAGCCTCATCGTATCGTCGTGTCATCACATCCTATATTTTCACAAACAACAAATGTAAATCTCAGGTTAGACAGGATCTAGAGTGAAGTCCGTCTCTTCCTTAGGCGGGAGGGGTGCCAGAACAAAGACTCGATAAAAGAGGAGGGCGATGTTAATCATCCTCGGTTCAACACATTGTCCAGACGATGGCTATTCTACCTCTTTTCTCAGATCGATCAGCACAAAATGGCCGTTGCATGGCCTCTGCAGGTGACTTTCGGTCAAATGTCACATAAAAATGAGCGAAACAACGCAGACTTTGAGAAGAAATTCTAAATGAACTCATTGTGGATGCACCTGGACCTAGTATCATTCATGGCTAAAGAGAATCAACGCCAAGACTCAGTCCACGAGAAATAAATCGGTCAAAGAGTAGGGCAAAATGGTGGGCAGGGACTGAACTCGGAGTCTTCGGACATTTGATCACAGGACAATCGCTCATAGGACGTTCGCTCATATGACACGAAAGGTAAGACATTTGGCAAGAAAATAACATAAAAATCTAGCTGTTTAAATTGGAAATCTACTAAGTTTTCGGTAATTAAACAAACAGAGATGAGTCAAATTAGTAACTGGTGGACATTCGAATTTCGAAAGCAAAGTTTTGTAGGTATTAAGCCCTATCTAGTCTTCATAGGCTATTTCTGTCTAGATTTAGGTTTTATGAAGACAGAACTCTGGATAATGTTGCATACGTTTGACTAACATTAGAGCAAATCTGATTTCGGAAAACGTTTTTAACAATAACAATAAAAAGCGGTTTTAAAAACCAATTGGCACACCTTCTGTTTTTCGTTTACTAGTTGCTCGATCACTTAATATTTTTGCATCGTGTTTGATAATCGTCAAATAAATGAATGTTCTGTTCAGTGTTGCTATAAGCCGGTTTAAGAAACAGATGTGAGCAAAATCCCTTTGAGCTCTCAGCCTATGAGCGATAGTCGCAATGAGCAATCGTCCTGTGAGCGAAAGTCCTACGGCCGAACTAGGAAGGGTGCTTCTGAACCCGGAAGGGTGGGTGAGTGACAAAAACGCAAAGCAACGGTCACCTTGCCCGTTGAACGCCTAGCAGGGTCTACGTATACCTACCTCAAGAAAGTTCGTATTTAAATACATAGACATATAGATATTTGGATTCACAGATGCATAGATATAGATACCCAGATTCATAGATAAATAGATATAGATACCCAGATTCATAGATAAATAGATATAGATACCCAGATTCATAGATAAATAGATATAGATACCCAGATTCATAGATAAATAGATATAGATACCCAGATTCATAGGTACATAGATACACAGAAAACATAGATATTCACGGAGATGTGTAACGAAGCATCGACCTGGAACTTGCTGGAAGCAAATGATGGGGTGGGGTGGGGCGGAACTCGGGAGGGTGTTTCAGAGCCCGGGTGGGTGGGTCGAAACACCTGGTGGACAAACCGACGATACTATAAGACGAATAATTGCTTCTGCCCAAAGTACTACATAACAGTTCTCAGGACTTAAAAAGTGCTCCAGGTAATGAATAATTAAGCTTTGGACAGCGACAGCGACTGGTAGGATAGGGGCCGTCCATAACTGACGTCACGCGCCTAGGGGAGAGGCCACATATTTTTACTATGTGCGATGGGGAGAGGGTCGACGAAATGTGACGTCACACCATCACATCAAACATAAAGATTAATAATTTTTAAAAAGCTGTCACTCAGCTAAACAAGTTCCGCTTAATTAACAGTAATTTTTACCACAATTTAACAACACTAATTATGATTAGTGAATTCGTATTTTTTTACTTTACATCCGGTGTCAATTTTGGGGTTTTAGAAGTGAGACAGAATTCTGTAACACACAAGCAGAAATCAATTATGCCGCCAAAACGCATCAGGCCACAGAGAGTCACTGCATGTCAGCAACGTGAAAAAATGGTCGTAATCGCCGACGGAAAAAATCGAGAGAGTGTGGATTAGATAGACGAAGAAGAGCTGGATCTGAATGGAATATCAATTGAACAGGATGTTGAGATCGAAACTCTCCCTATTTATTCCATGAAGGAGCATTTTGCTTCTCCGTGGGGGAATGGAGAAGGATAAAATTCGAATTTTTCAAGTCATCGTTACTACAATTTTTTAATAATCCTGTAATATTTCTACGAATTCTATCAGATCTTGTGGAATGCATGATGAGTGTAGGGCCTAATAATAATGATACTTTCTCCGGTTTTCTTCGCTATGACTTATTGTATCTTACACAATACAGTTTAACGTATTTTTATAGCTATAATTACTTGTTTTGATAATAATAAGAACATTTGCACATCACATTCTAAACATCTTATTTTTCGGTGGGGGTGTGCAAAGCTTTCATATCCTATGGGTTATGATTTTTTGACGAAACGTGACGAAGGATGGAAGAGGGGTCAAAAATCGTACAAAATTGCGTGACATCATAGCTCCAGTCTATAGGTAATTAGTATTATATTTTTATTCCGAAGTGAAACGATCTTCAGGTTCTTACAAATTATCCTGGAACTTTAAAACACTCCTGGACTGGGCAAATCACATGAAGTTTCGGTTGAGTCGAGGTGACACGTGAGGCAACAGCACTAAAGCGCCAACTGGTAGATGCAAGACGGTGGAAGCGGTTGCAAGTTACAAGCAAGAATTGAGCAGGTGATCGTGGCATCACTTAGTGGACTTTACGTTGGATTTAATTAAGCGTAGTGTCGTCTGCACGTGGAATAACTTTGGGCGATCGAAACTATTTGACAATTCGTTTTCTGACGCGGAACGATTGGATAAATCGCGTTCCACGGGTATTTGAATCGATCCGCGAAGTAATACGGATATTTGAATCGAACTTCAAAGTAATCACGAATATTTGAATCGAACTTCGAAATAATACGGGTATTTGAATCGATCTTCAAAGCAATATGGGTATTTGAATCGAACTTTGAAGTATATAATCACGGATATTTGAATCGAATTTCGAAGTAATCGATGTATTGTTTTCAAATTCGGTCAATCACTTGTGCGTACACGTTTTTATCTAAATCCAGTCTAATGGCTGAGTTGACGAATTCTGCACAACCGTAACTTCAACATCGAGAGAAAGAGTAAGAAACTTAGAACTTTCTAGGTCTACTATTATATCGATTAATATCAAACACAAGAATTGTTTAGAACTGTAGTCAGTAGTTATGAAGGATAGCTGATAAGACTTAATCTAGCAATTAAGTAAATAGACATCAATAGGTTTTATTTTTGCTGTAAACACAACTTTTCTAGATGCAAGGTCGGCTCAGCTTAAGTCAACTATTTAAATAGAACTAAATCTAATGCCAAATACTTCTTCATGATCATGGATAAAACAATTAGATACGGACTCGACACCCAGATGCCTACAAACATTCAGAAGTTCACACACATTTACGTGCACTCGTATAATATTATAAAATACAAGAAGGTATCAGACCACACATATTCCAACATTAGAACGTTAGAACTGTTGCCTACTTAGCGGCACCTAGACAGTCTTTCGTGATTAGGTATTGTAGAGTACGTAATATGGGTCGTATTTCATGCCGATGAGGAAGAGGAGGAGGAGGATGGAGAGGAGAAGGAGGAGGCAGTGAGCGTTGCCATAGTGCGTTGAATGGAGCCAGTTAATGTGCGGTCGTCTAATTCGACCGATCCTCGTCTGTGCCACCAGTCAGCCCACCATCCCTGTCTTCCATCGGCCTTCCCATTTCGAGACCGTCCCTCCTCCTTCGTTTCTCTCGCCATCTTCCTCCTTCCATCCCTCTTTCCATCCCTCTTTCTCTCTCCCTCTCTCCCTCTTGCCTTCCCTCTCCCTCTCTCTGTCCATGGCCTCTGCGGCTGCAGCCTCCGTGTTAATGGAATTGGTCGCAGCTCTCGCAAAAGCGGAACTCCTTAGGGATGAATAAAAAGTGGAGCCTCAGATGCCGACTGCATCTCAATTTGATTTCACGTAGACGTCCAATTGAACTGCGGCGGCGTGTGCATCCAGCTTCGGTCTTCGAACAGCTTAGTCGATCGTTCAGACGACCGTCTGTGCACTGAAAAGGCTCAGGTCATCCGAGTCTGTAAACACGCCGTCCCTTGGGTATTCTACTAAGATGGCGCTGGCAGGAGACGTTAAATTATAGCACAAATTGTGGATTTGGTAGTTGGATGGGTGGCTATCCGCACGTTATTACGACACCCGGCAGCGTCCACGATAACTTATCAGCCTTTTATTGGTCGATAAATGTATATCATCGCAGTTTGGGACATGAAAAAGATATACTATCGTTTGAATGTTCTGGTCCTACTCTCGCCTCTGTCGAATTATCGACTCGGTCGAGGGTGCAATAGCGGCGCATAAACAATTGTGGTAGCTCTGCGCCGAAGAATCAATGCATAAAAATGTCATCTCCATTTTTCATCGCCATTCGAAATCTAAAATAGACGAATTTGATCCCGATGGTTAGAAATCCGAGGGATGACCGCTTATGGAATGACTAGACTGCTTGATTTGGTTTCGTTCACTATTATGCATCTGATCTGTTTTTATGCACCCTCTAAGTAGCTCTCAGATGCGCTCCTTGTTAATCTATTTGATGTCAGAGTTCACTAGGAATTACTCTTATAAAATATTAGTAAACGAACTTAGAACATGGAACGAACATGAAAAAGATATACTATCGTTTGAAGTTGATCGGAACAATTGAAAGTCTGATGTGATCTGGAACAAATGTAGAAGCAACGGAATCCAGTCGAAAGTTGACAACATGTTCAGAGTTCCTGCATAGCACAACAACGACGACAGCGGAACGATGACTGCAGCATAGGCTGAAGAACGTTCAGACTGAAGCCTGGTTATATATGAATGACAACAACAACAGCAGCAGAACAGTGACCGAAGAGGAATGGCAACAGAAGAGGGATGATAACGGAAGAGGGATGACAACGGAAGAGGGATGACAACGGAAGAGGGATCAAATAGGGATGACCACATAAGAGTGACCGCAGAGGAATGAGTCCGAATGACCACAAACGATTGATCAAATAGTAGTGACCACTGATAAATCTATTATGAAGCATGACCAGATAGAAATGACATATGGATTACCACACAGGAAGAATCACAGAAGAGCAACCAAAACATGATCAAAGAGAATTGATTTTGCTAACTAAGGAATGAACAAACTGGATTCAAGGACCGAGGAGGACCAATCAAAAAAATAAGAAAGGAATTGTCAAAATGAAATCGAAGCAGATTGTTTTTAATAATAAAAGAGACATAGAACTACACTGCGGTCATCATGATTGCTTCTACAATGAATTTCATGAGTTAACTTGACAAAGGCAATAAATTGACAACAATGAAGGTGAGCACTGAGCATACATACATACATACATACATACATACATACATACATACATACATACATACATACATACATACATACATACATACATACATACATACATACATACATGCATACATACATACACACATACATACATACATACATACATACATACATACATACATACATACATGCATGCATGCATACATACGTACATACATACATACATACATATATACATACATACATACATACATACATATATACATACATACATACATACATCAGATTGTTGCCCCATCTCCCTTTGCCCCGTCTCCTTTTGCCCCATACATGCATACATACATACATACATACATACATACATACATACATACATACATACATACATACATACATACATACATACATACATACATACATGCATACATACATACATACATACATACATACATACATATATGCATGCATGCATACATACATACATACATACATACATACATATATACATACATACATACATACATACATATATACATACATACATACATACATCAGATTGTCGCCCCATCTCTCTTTGCCCCGTCTCCTTTTGCCCCATACATGCATACATACATACATACATACATACATACATACATACATACATACATACATACATACATACATACATACATATTGCATACATATAATATGCATACATACACGTATAAGCCTGCATCAATTCTTGACGCCAGAATTTGTAGTCGACACATTTAACGGTTTTCGTCTGTTTGTTATGGGTACCGTTTGTTATTTGTCGCTTAGATTCAATAGTCTGCCCAGTCTAATTGTCGCATTTCTTTATTTCTCTCTTCCTTCGTAAACTGCAATGTAACGCGTTGTTTGCGATTTGATCCAAGTGACCAACTGACGCAGCATGTGTGTGTCATTAAACACTTTTCTGACGTAAGATTAAAAAACAATCATAATCAATCAATCAATCAATTAATCAATCAATAGACTTGATATAGCGTTCTTCGTGATATCTACTCAAAATGATGCACGGAATGAGAGAGAGCGACTTACACCTATGTGTACTAATGCTGTGGTTGTTAGATAATTCGTATCGCGAGTGTTTATACACTGTTACTGGATTCGCAGTGCCTTCAACAAATTCAGACAATATCCCTAATAGCCTCATCGACTGCAAGTTTACAACAGAGTCCGGTGATCAATATGGATAGTTACCAAATATGACGATAGATGAAGAGAAGCAAATTATCTGTTCCCTCTTCGAACTAGGCAACAATCTGAGACATCGACATGCAAAAGTAAATCTTCGAACCCCTTTGCCCCATCTCCCTTTGCCTCATCTCCTTTTGCCCCATCTCCCTTTGCCTCATCTCCTTTTGCCCCATCTCCCTTTGCCTCATCTCCCTTTGCCTCATCTCCCTTTGCCTCATCTCCCTTTGCCCCATCTCCCTTTGCCTCATCTCCCTTTGCCTCATCTCCCTTTGCCCCATCTCCCTTTGCCTCATCTCCCTTTGCCTCATCTCCCTTTGCCTCATCTCCCTTTGCCCCATCTCCCTTTGCCTCATCTCCCTTTGCCTCATCTCCCTTTGCCTCATCTCCCTTTGCCCCATCTCCCTTTGCCTCATCTCCCTTTGCCCCATCTCCCTTTGCCTCATCTCCTTTTGCCCCATCTCCCTTTGCCTCATCTCCTTTTGCCCCATCTCCCTTTGCCTCATCTCCCTTTGCCTCATCTCCCTTTGCCTCATCTCCCTTTGCCCCATCTCCCTTTGCCTCATCTCCTTTTGCCCCATCTCCCTTTGCCTCATCTCCTTTTGCCCCATCTCCCTTTGCCTCATCTCCCTTTGCCTCATCTCCCTTTGCCTCATCTCCTTTTGCCCCATCTCCCTTTGCCTCATCTCCTTTTGCCCCATCTCCCTTTGCCTCATCTCCCTTTGCCTCATCTCCCTTTGCCTCATCTCCCTTTGCCTCATCTCCCTTTGCCCCATCTCCCTTTGCCTCATCTCCCTTTGCCTCATCTCCCTTTGCCTCATCTCCTTTTGCCCCATCTCCCTTTGCCTCATCTCCTTTTGCCCCATCTCCCTTTGCCTCATCTCCTTTTGCCCCATCTCCCTTTGCCTCATCTCCCTTTGCCTCATCTCCCTTTGCCCCATCTCCCTTCTCCTCTCAAACGTCATCGTTTTATGGAATCAATGAACGTATCCCCACGCGTCATTATTTCCATTCAAGCACATCTTCAATATGGAATAAATCATCTACATGCAGAGGTCATTTTTTCTAAAAGTACATTATATATATATATATAGGTTCATTCTATATTCTCCTTGTAAAAATATTTTTTCGAGCATATTAGATTTGCAAGTAATTTCTGCTGAACTGCCTTCTCTGCTTTCTTATAATTCCAGGGCCTACACAAAGTCTGCCACAGAGCGTACAGTTTGCGTGTACGTAGTGTGCAGTTGATTTGTAAGGAGTGTGCAGTGTCTAGTTACTCGAGTATGACTTTCTGAGAGATTTGCTTATTGAAGGTAGTTTTGCCTCTTCCTTTAAAAGTGTATATATATTCCTTTGTCTTATTTCATTCAGTCATTGACACATCCTGAGCCTTTATATAGCGCCCATTAAAGAGCCTACTTACACGTAGGTCCCAGCTCAGTCTTGACTTGAGCGACTTATAAATAATAAGGAGCGCAATTCAAGTGGGAAAAAGCACGGCGTTGTCTGATAAACAAGTGAGCCCGCGGAACTAGAAACTCGTTCCCCGTGGCAGACTCGCAGAGCAAGGCATCCGACGTGCTGCCACAAAGATGGAGTTTGTCGCGTTTTTGCTCATTGCTTGTTTGTTGTGATATATTCGACTAAGTCGTATCTTTTCTGACGGAATATCTCCATTTCCTTCTTCGTTACTTTTCATTTTCTCCAGTTTTCCCAGCCGTCATTGATATCGCTTGAACCCTTCCTCTGTATTGACGGAAGGCACTTCTCCAAGCTTCATTGCCGACCTTTGCAGTTAAATTGCGATGATATTGTATCTTAAAATTTTGTGAATTTTCTACTTAAGTTTTTCGTTAAATGCATTCATTTCTTCAGCCGTAGCTGTTGGCATAGGTTTGGTTGACTGTCTTCTTAGGAAACTCGATGCGAGATCCACCAGACAGCACATGTCTACTCGCTGCGATATCAGAATTGTTCTCATTGTTTGTTCCGTTCTCTTCTGCCGCTCCACTCGCAATTGGTTTTCTTTTCCGGTGTTAGAACTTTATAGGGCCTACTAATTGCCCTAGAATTCTTTTGCACATTATCTTGTCGCGCAAAAGCTTTTGTTGACGCATCTGTTTTTTTTTATAATCCTCAGTAGGCTAACGATAACAATTCGCAAACGAATAAAAATTCACGAAGTACGATGTAAGTAGTATAAAACAGGCTATACACGATAATAATGGGTACAATATAGGCCCTCTTATTTAAAATACATATTTCTTTGGAATAATATACGCATTTAATCCATACTGCAGTAAAAGTACTAATAATCTTATTTAGAATAAGATTCAGATTTTTGCTAGAGTAAAATCAATTATAGGGGTATTATAGGTCTGAAACAAATATAATGAAAGCAACTGCAATAAAGCTATCACAAGTTCGAACCTTTTGAGCGAACCCTATGAGCGAATCCCTGAGCGAACCCCTTGAGCGGACTATCATGAGCGAACCTGGACCAGTTGTGAAACACTATAATTACAGGCCTATCTCTCTACACTCACAATTTGTTTATTGACCTTGATCGCATATTAAGAGTAATAATCAAGATATAAATACGAAATATGATGGAGAAATTTATAATAAAATAACAAACCAAACTGCAACACATTAAAGATGATTTAGAAATTCAAAACAGAAACAGAATGAGGTAACATTTCGAAATGCACGGTTTCAAAAGATGATATGTCTTAAAAAGGATAACAAACGAATTCTGGTGCATCAAAAAGAGGTCCATGTTTCCGAAGAGGCGCCTTCAATCTTTACCACAAGTCAAACACTGATCCAAGATTCAACGAAGAAAACCATAAAATATTATCACAATAATTCGTCTAATCCTGATTATCCATGAAATAATCGGATCATCGATGATTATAATTATGGGACATTTGACGTACAGCGACGAGGTTGAGAATTACCACAGCTTATGCTGATTGGAGTTTAATATCGCGTCGTTACTAATCCAATCCAGATTATGAACGACGTCTAAATAGCGTGGGGCTAATCGATCAGAACGCTCACAAACTATCGGCTGAGCATAATCCAGAGCGGGAAAAGCCCTGTATCGAGATTCCTACGACTAGAAATGTATGCGTGATTCGTACCAAAAGCCAAAACCATTGCAGACAATTTTTCAGTATGAGACAATTATCAATTAATACCTACACAATTGATGCTTAGAGAGCTCTGAACTTAATTAGGGCAGGGCAGTTGTAAAACACATTCATCGCAGCTTGTCATTCATCATCATGGTCTATCAGCACATTACTAGACATATCTAGACAATTGCATTGCTACTTAATTTTCCACATAGGGCCTAAATCGTACCACCATATTTTTTATTCGCCATCTTAGTCTGCAAATGTCTTTAAAATGCAAATGCCTAACTCTAATCGTCATTTCCATCTAATCATAATCTTTATCTCTGAATATAGGCCTACCGATATGAGCCAGCGCTTGGCGAAAGCCGTGCAGCTGTCCATTTCCATGGCATCAGCCCATTCCCAGGCGTTCCTCCGTCAAAACGATACCAACGAGGAATACTAATATTGCATGGTCAGATTAAATTCCAAGTCTCGATCGAAATATGAGAAAGGTAGGTCGATAGACGATTGCAGTCGTTGGTATCAGTTGCAAAACTCCTTCAGTTTCAAAGGAACGACAGGTGAATAAATTGCAAGAATGCAGATGATGGCCTAAAAGTGACATGCTGTCTAAACCCAACTACGGGGATGACTGCATCTTCTCTGTAGATAGAATTTTGAGCTTAATTGGAGGCTAAAATGCCTCGTTCTTCACCAGGCACCTCATGTTTTTTGAGCATCCTTATATAAGCTATTATTTAAAAAAAGTTTGTGAGCATTCGAGCCAGAGTATTGTCTGCTTGTATCTTCTTGTGAAGAGGATTTTGATCGTTCCAGCCACCAACTGGCAGTGTTTTAAAAGAGATTTATGAGCGATATAGCGACTTGAGTCATTGCTATTGGCAGAAAACAATATTTTGTGGACACTCTAATAGCCCATGTAATCAGACTTAACTGCTAGAAAGGTCGTGAAACGGTGTGGTACAGTGGTCTGTTATTCGGTAGCACGCTTAGTCTGTAATCCAAAGATTGCGGTTTCGAGACGTTGTTCGCACGCGCCTGTCTCGCCGAACAGTGTGATGTGGTCCTGACGTAAGCTAGGGAGGTTAGTCAGTGGCATACTCCTCCTGTCCAGGACTTTTAGATGCATTTATTGCCGACTGATGAACCAAAGAGAAGGAAATGAGCGACTGCTCTAAGTCCCACAGTCGGACGTAATTGCTTTCGTTGCCTTACTCAGCGTCGTCGTCGCTGCCTGGTCAGACGTGTCTCCCTCGACCTGTCTTGTAAGCGTAGAAGCGATTGAAGTGACCAGTGATGATGGGAACCGGTATGGCAAGGGTTAGAACCCCGGTGATGGCGCACGCAGCTCCGATCAACTTACCCGTATTGCCAACGGGCACCTTGTCTCCGTATCCGACGGTTGTCATGGTGATGATGGCCCACCAAAAGGCGTCGGGGATGCTCTCCATGTTCGACTTGGGGTTGCCGAGTTCGGCGTAATAGATGGCACTCGAGAAGACAAGTAGCGAGACAAAGAGAGCGACAAGGAACAGACCGAGTCCCTCGAGACTGGCCTTGAAAGTCAACATGAGGATCTGTAGTCCAACGGAGTGCTTGGTCAGTTTGAAGACCCGGACGAGACGAATGACCCGTAGGAAGGACAGCGATGCACTGGACTTGGCGCTCGAACAGGACATAGTCGAGAGTACGTTGACCAGTGTCACGTAGTAGGGAAAGATGGCTGTGGCGTCGACGATGTTCTTGAGGTCCTTCCAGAAAACCAACTTGTCTGGACAGGCGACGAAGCGCACGATCAGTTCGAGAGTGAACCAGAGAGTGCACGTCGTTTCAATGACGAAGAACGGGTCGAAGAAGTTAGGAGCTTCATCCGCGACACAGTGAGACGTCGCGAAGACAGGAAGAGTCTCAACACAGAACAGAATGATCGAGATGGTCGTCATGACGACCGACATAACAGCGACGACGAACGCAGCACGTGACGTCTCCGGATACTCAAACAACATCCAGACCTTACGCATCAGTGGATTGACTGGAAGCTCAGCCTTATCGAAGGTGTATCCCTCTGAGCGCTTGTACTCTCCGATCGCCTCCTCTTCCAACTCGTAGAAGAGGAGCTCATCGAGGAATATGTCGTTCGGTACGTGGTACGGTCGGCGCAGCGTACCACCGTACTGAAGGTAAAAGAAGATGGCCTCAAAGCTCGGTCGGTGTCGGTCAAAGAAGAGCTCCTTGCGCTTGCGGTCGTAGAACTGACGTCGTTTGCACTGGTTCCCCAGCAAAGTCTTCGGATGGCGATTGAGCACACCGAGTCGAACCTCGTACATCTGTCCGCTGACATTGATGCGCAGTCGACGACAGCCGGAAGTCTTACAGTCATGCTTGACTCCTCCCATCTCACTTCCGCTTCCGCTTGACCCGACCGACTCTGCGCCAATTGTGACTCTGTTGTCCGTATCTCGGTCGGTTGCAACAGTCGGTTGCAGCGGAAGGTGACAGGCACTGGCCCCGCTCGACAGAAGCAACTCCCTCGATGCGGACGAAATGAGGCGGAGTGGTTGGACATGGAGTTGGATATGCGATCCGGAACGACCGTTCGGTGGAGCCTGCACTGAAGCGTGGATGGCTGATGAAGCAAGCACAGTTGATGAAGAGGAGGATGTCCCATAATCGAATCGACGGAAGATGCGATGGTTGATATCGTTACCGTTCAGGTAAGTGACGACGTCGCTCTTGCAGGTGGCCAAGAGACGGGTGTCCTCTCGCAGGTGCTCTTGGTCGTCCGTTGGGTTCGAACCCAGGTTCGTATCGGATACGGTGCGTCCTATCGCTGAGCTTGATCTGCGCGACATTCTGCCTCCTCCGCCTCCTGCTGCCGGTGATGCTGCTGCTGCTGATGATGATATGCGTGTATGTATGTATGCAGGTATGTTCGTGTGTTCATGTGTGTATGGCTGTATATAGATTCTTGCTTTGTGCATTTATTGATTGCGCATGTATTTATATTGAGCATGTGTTTATTTTGTGTTTATTTTAGAGGCTATATCAAATTATTATACTTAACGAGGTGTATAGTGCTGTCGATACAGAAGAGTTGTTCGTTATCTGTGTCTTCCTCCATTGGATCTTCTTAGCTCATGTGTGACGATTTTAGGACAGCAAATCATCAACGGTGATCGTCAACTGATAATGTCCTACCTGCATCACGCCTCTGCCTCCGTGTACTGACTGCGTTAGAGACCTGGCGCCGCCGCCTCCACCGCCGCCGCCGCCGCTTAGAGCACCCGTCGCCGCATGCGTTCCACCAGCCGCCACTCGCCCGCATTCAACCTATGCCACCTTTGTTCAAACGATGCATTCAAACCAGCAGCATACAACCATTCGTCAGTGGTCAGCACCACGAGCTGCCATGGACCCTCCATAGATATTACCCTCTAGATTGAAAGGCTGAAACCGATCTATGCGACATTTGGCCAGCAGTTCAGCAGCATTGCAGTTATAGATTAAGGTAGACAAAGAGTATTTGAACATCGATCAGAATAACAAATGATTGCCGTAACAATACAAATGTGTAGTTGTAAATCGGACGCATATATATTCAGCATAACACAACTAGCATTGGTCCACTTGCTGTCGCTGAAATTTTCGTAGCTTCGGAAATGTTTTCATGTAAGTTATGATTGTTCAAATAAGTCAAATAGTTGCTTGATTAGAAGTGACTTCAGAACATGACCCTGGAAATGATATTTGTTTGCAGCCTAAGACACTGCTAGATTTTGCTGCATAAACTCAGTAATCTATTAATTAATTCGCCTGAACTATTAGCACGTCAAATGCTGACCAATGTTGGATGTTACTAATACAATTAATTGCTACTGAAATGAAGTAAGTCATCAACGACGATGTGTTAAACGGAAAGATGAAGAATCCTCCTCCTTTTAAAGGTGCTGTGTCATGACGAAGGTGACTATAGCGTCGCCCACCTCCTTTATCCAGGCTTGTGACTGGCACCTCCAAAACATGACTGTGTTGTGTCTGACTGAGGATTGACTGCGAGGCATTGCGTTTTATGGTGCTTATGATAACTTAAGATAAATTAATTCTAGGGTTTTACATATTTTCTACGTCCACCTTTTACCTCGGCTAATATCCGGACGTCCACCACTGACGACTCTTTTCAGTTTACTGTATATAGTTTCGCAAACATACGTATTTAACTTGTTCACTATCACATTTAATATCACTTAGGCCAGCGCAGAGAGCGCCTCCAGTAGATATTTTGAAGAGGTGCTACATAAATGCTCGTTTGCATTACATTACATTAAATTGCATATAAGTTCACGACGCGGAAAAGTGAAAACCCTCTTCAACGATGGCAATAATTAATCTGCCTCCCACCCCAAACAAGTATTTTCGGATGGATTGCTGCGTGATTAAGCGGTTGGGTGAGTGGTGTGGTGGGTGAGTAAGTAGTGAGTCAATGGGTGAGTGGTTGGGTGAGTGAATGAGTGAGTAGTGAGTCAATGAGTGAGCGAGTGGGTTTGTGGGGTGAATGAGACAATGAAGAAGGAAAATGGCTTGCAACGGCGTCTCAGTTATTTAAGACTTGGCATTCAGGACTTCATGAAGTATCTCGTAAAGACGACAGAAATTCGATTCGGTTCCAATGAAAGGAGAAAAATTGGCCAATAAAGTTAAAGGCAGAGAATCAGACGCAGTCAAAATATTGTGCCATGACTTCTCTCTAACGATCTAGCGGCATCGATTTACATAGTGTGCAGCCTATTAAATAATTATATATATAATTCTATATATATAATATAGGCTTATAGATGAATATTATGAAAATTGAATATGTATATCTATATGAACATCCGCGTGTAGCGCTGCCCTTAACCTCTCAAATACGACACATCCATTATATATATATATATATGTTATGTAAATGCGTATATATATATATATGAGATCATTTATTCGTATCCGTCGCCGCTAAAGAGCTGGCTGGCTTTATAATCTGATGATGAGGATATAATTGCACAGACATACATTGTATATACATAAACATAGTTTCGTATACAACAGGAAGTATGTTATGCAAATGCTAAATATGTAAATGATAAATATGTAGATCTGTCCATTGTATGTGAGTCTCATGAATATTTAATATTATGTGTTACAATTATTGCTAAACATTTATATTTGTGAATATTTGTGAAACATTTATACTTGTGAATTGGATGTCAGCATCGAAGT
This sequence comes from Bimastos eiseni, assembly GCA_959347315.1. NCBI lineage: Eukaryota > Metazoa > Annelida > Clitellata > Crassiclitellata > Lumbricidae > Bimastos > Bimastos eiseni. Next base: position 50,521,749 of record OY365806.1, on the reverse strand, counting down.
CAGCAGGATATCAATAATTGTTGTTACTCTGGTGACAATTGAGCCTCTCATACTCAGCCTAAGTAAGTAAGATCGATGTTCATCATACTCAGCCTAAGTAAGTATGATCGATGCTTATCATACTGTATAATCATCCAATAAGAATACATCACAGAACAAAACATATTAATATGCATTACTATAACACGTATGTAGCACCACCGTAGAGTACTCGTGCTGTCGGCCCACTTGGTTGTCGGCCATGATAGTTTTTTTAACCGCCTATAAAAATCATTGGCCTGTCTGCAGCTTTATTATGTAGGAGCTTGGTTCACTCATTAGGAAGCGATCCATGGGTTTTCCAGGTCTTCGTGGGTTCCCTTCTCTAAAGCTTTCCCCTAGACTCAGTCCTTGTACATAGTTTGCACTTCTGAGACCAATTCCCTCTCTATTGTCATTACCGTACTAGTTCACCTGTACGCTGCTGACGTTCAAGTCTACCTACACTCGGTACACTGCCTCGCTTCTAACGCCATCTGCCATTCGAGCAATGGATGTCGAAAAACCGCCTGAGACTCAAAACCCTTTAAAACCCAGTTTATTTGGCTTGGTGCTGGGCAGCAGCTTGCGAAGCTGCACCCAGCCACAATTGCTACCTACTCATGTTTTATCTTTTCCTCTGTTGTCCGGTATCCTTAAGTTACGCTAGACCAAGAGCTGACATTCGCTACTCATATATTCATCATCTCTGCCGTGATTCAAACTACCAGTTGCCCCAAGTCCACGCTGGTGCCTGGCGCATTCCAAAATTGTGCCACGTATCCGGCTATATGCTGGATAAGTTCCACTGGCTTCCACTCCAGCCGCGGATCTCGTACCGGATCATCGCCTTGGCATGACGAACCTTGTCTAGGCAGTAGGCCTTCCCTGGCATATCTACGTAACCTATGATGCGCTACCTTCAGTGCACCGATTTCACTATACTTAGTACAGAGGGAACTCATCGTCCATTTTGCTCGTACATCTACGGAGCAGAATCGCACCTTCTCAGTGGTTGACCCATCGCTCTAGAACAGGCTCCCATTGGCGATGTACTTGTTCCACAGAGGAACTCTTTCATGCTGTCCTTTTCAGCCATGCTGCTGTTTGGAGCTCTCCTGTGTAGTAGCCTTGAGTGGGGGGCAGGGGGGCTATGTAAATGAATCCGTAATTTCAGAATGCTACATATCATACAATGTTTCATTGAATAATAGACCAATAGAGGCAGGAAGAGTGTCTTCTTAGCCTCTATATGTTATCTTCAACATTCTGCGCATCCTCTGCTATCTTCTGACCCTCATCTTCCTCCTCTTGTTCTAATCCGTTCCATCCTAATTAATCTCGCCTATTCTTCATCCTCTGCAATCCTCTTAAGTTTTCTCTTCCTTTCCGCAATTCCATCAGCATCGACCTCTTTTTCTCTCCTTCTTCCTCCCCCTATTCCTCCTCCTTCTATCTCTGCCCCTCTTCTTTTTCTTCCTCTTTATTTACTTCTTCCTCTTTTCCAAATATTTTCTCCTGTCCTTTACTGTTACTTCTTTTTATCCATTTCTTCCTCCTCTTTGTCTTCTTCTCATCTCTTCTCCTCCACTCTGCTTCACCATCTATTCTTTTCTCCTGTTCCTCTCCTCATTCCGAAATTGTGCCACGTATCCGGCTTCATCCGTTCAGCTGTCTCCATCCTCCTCCCTACCCCTACCCTTACCCCTACCCCTACCCCTACCCCTTGTCCTTTTGCTTCTTGTCGTCACTTTTCCTCCTAAAACGGGTGTCTTCGTTGTGAGGATGCATTGTGATGAATCTTATACACTGATGCCAATAGGTACATCTGCATGTGTGTCTACGTCACTTCAAAGACATTTTTCTCTCTCTGTTTTTCCATCGTTCCGTCCATTCAGCCATTTTCTCCTCCATCCGTTTATTCGTGCGTGCGTGTGTCTTCCATGTGAGGTCTGTTTCGAAGCTCAACTGCGTCAATCAATTCGATACCTTCGCGTTTCACAATTGGACAATCATGGATGAATTGAAAATTTCAGGCCATTGGAAATTCAATTGACCGCCGACGACTTCGATCCGTTTAGTGGCTTTCTGCTTTCTCGAAGGGAATCAATCGCCAGCTCAACACCAACCGACTGACTGCCTGCCTGCCTCGCTTCTTACCTGTCTGCCTCCGAGTATCTCTCTGTCTCTGAATTTATTGACCTCTTCTTTGTATATTTATATGCGCACGCACACACACATACATACACATGCATTTATATATATATATATATCGATTATACACATCAAAACACATGCAATGAGCTTACTTATTATGTCCAATTTCGTCTGTTATAGGCCTAGGCCTACTCATTATACCATATGTGTATTATATATATATATATATATATATATATATATATATAATACACCTATATATAAAGATGCTGCATATATTTATATAGATTGTCAGATTTGTCACATCCGGCCAATTGAGCTGAGTACAAAGGTTTGTTCCCTTTGCACGCACTTCCACCATACTTGCACTGCCGGGTTTTCTCTGTCGCGGGTCCGACGACTTGGAATAGCCTTCCGTTGGAGCTACGTCTGCCACCAAGGACAAATTCTTGGGCCTGTTACTTATCGTTAAACACTTATCGATTTCTCAGCCGCGGCTGGACCGAGAGTGCCTCTGGGCGCTATATGAAGTCCATATTGATTGGAAGTTGCTGCAAGTTGTAGGCCGTCGGAGCATTTTGGCGGGAATACTCAACCGTTACGGAGAGATTCTTTCGCATCATGTGTTGCGACTGGTTGTTGTTGTCTTGTGGTCCTGCAAGACCTTTGTTGCCAGTCTGTCTCTTTCGAAGGTCGTTGTATCTACCCTCGTCTGTGTGGATGACTCGCTGCTACTTCCTCAATCAGTTTCTTCATCTGCTTTATTGCTGTAGCCTAAGTTCGCTTTCTCTTCGTGAGTTGATCGCTAATTTTGTCGACTATTGAATATAACATAACAAAACAAGCTTTAACGTGGTTTAGAATATGTTCAGTCTGTGTAAAAAACCACGATTGGTCCTCGCCATGATTAATAGCCCAATTTTCAAGTTTCCGCATAAAAGCCGTGATAGAGTCAACTGCGACGGTATTATCCTCCAACCCATTTCACAAATATACTCTCAGTTTAGACAACTAGTTTACAAATAGGGCGTATTTGCAAAATAGTCTGAAATAGTCAAACAATTGTTTTCCTAGAAAGTATGTTTGGATGACTAAACAATTGAGATTAAGTAAAAAAACAATTTTTTGGATGCTAAAATAGACCAGAAGAAGGAGCAAGATTTTAAATTTGTTGAAATCAATATTGTAGAAGGAGTTTGAGGATAATCTGTTGATTGGTGTTATAATATGATAGAAACACTCTGAAGCTGGATTTGCTCGCTACGCAGGCCTACTCCAGGAGGCAAGTATACTTTAGACAGCGGTTTAGAACGTTGAGAATGACTTCCTCAAATTTTGCAATATACCCATATATAGTCTTTTCAAAGATTGTTAGAATAAAAATATTTAAATAACTGAAATAGAGCTATCGAGGTTGTTAAGCTAGAATAGTTTGTTAATTTTGGAGCTTCGTAGGTGGATCACTTACAAGATGCCGCAGACGTCTATGGATACAAATATAAACGATCACGCCATTCTTTGCAACTCAATTCCAGTTGATATTATAGCTCAGTAGCTCCCCCAACTGAGCTTGTGGCCCCCGCTGGCCCTCTCCATATTTTTTACCGACGTGCTTTGAACTATGGTATCATTTAAATTTGATATTTGCGTGCTCAGATATGTTGCATGATGAAGTTACAAATTATTTTTGTCAATGAATTCTCAAACGCACGAAATAGGCTACCTAATTGCACAATGAAATCAGATATTATTTTTTCTGAACATTCTCACATGATAACTAACTTAGTGGTAGATCAAGGACCAGAATCCTTGGTGGTAGATATGATCAGGAATTAGACAACAGAAGAGGTCAAGTTCTCTAAATACCTAAGAAATGGGTTGAAGCACATAGCGAGTTACACACTATGGATCTGCCGAGGCAGCTCAGTGAAACTAGATGGGCTCGCTGTATGGTTGCTTGCTGTAATATCAGTGGTCAATTAGATGCATTGGTGCATGCCAGAGGATGTTGCTGGGGTAAAATGGCGAAAGAACAATTGCAAACTTGAAGCTAGAGGCTTCTTGTCATTTGTCATTACCAGACATTAAATTTGCGCTGTTCCAGGCAAGATACATATTTGTATTAATTCAACTCCAATCTGCAAGTGTTGACTTTATCTGCAGTTGCAGACGTTGTCAGACATAAAATTGCCTCTTTCAAAGAAAAAAAGATGTAACAGGGGTCTTTGTAGAGGCAGAAGAGTAAAGAAAGGATTGGTAAATTGTCCCAGTATTAACTAAACAACGTGTCCGACTGTCCGTTCGATGCCCAACCGTTTTTCTAGCTCGGCAGTTGATGAACTGTGGGACGTTTTCAAGTGAACCCACAACCACATTCAGGCAGCACACTTACAATTCGATCAGTGATTATATCATTTCCGAACTAGAGAGACGATTCTCTGGCCAGTCACTTACTGCTATGACAGATGTCTATGCCAAAACATAAGTCTTTCTTGAATTAAGTACGATACTATCGTTTCTTTTGCACTTTTGAATGACAGTAATGTTGAAAAAGTCAACCATGAAATTCGCCAAGTTAGGCACCTGTCAACGCGTTCAAGTTTATGTGCAACTAATACACAACGATAGTTTTGGTTTCTTTACTGGAACCATACAAACTTGCTTTTCATGAAATGCACAGACTGTCGAACATAGCCAATGTTTTTTGCCAGTAACATCAGCAGCAGCCTGTGAGAAAAACTTCTTTTCTACTCTGAAATCAATTAAAACAAGCGAAGAAGGGCTATACCGAATATTCGCTTCATATTCGCTTCAGAGCCGAATAGTGGACCAAATAGCTATTCGGAATTCGGCCACGTGACATCTGTTTCTGCACAAGCGGCCTATCGAGTGGACTGAAGTAACTCTTTACTGCATGGACCGCGGTATCACAGTGTCACATTTTCTAAGTTTTGTTAAATTAGTTCCATTCCTAGCTTACACATACTGACAGTAGGATGCAAAGATTGCGTGCAGCTAACTGTTTAGACCTACTTTCAGTTTATGTATTAAATTTACTGAAGCTTTTTCTCACATATGAAATTTAGAAATTTGTTGATAGACAGACCTAGGCCCTATTTGTAAACTATTTGTATTCGGCCAGCTGGTCCAATAATTCGTATTCGGCCGAATAGTAAAAATGACCTATTCAGTACGCCCTACTACGAAGTAGCCTACTAGGCCTATGTCTGATATTCGTCTAAGTATCGACGAGTGGACTGTCGTTGCTTGAATCTGCTCATGCAGAGTCTGTTACAATGGGCGCTTCGTGGGTGAGTTTGAATCTTGACATGACAATCGTGAACATGCTTTTCATTAACGCAACTGTATTGCGTACAGTTGATGCGATACTTTTAAATACAGTCATATTGTTTTCCAAAGTGCTATAATCTTGAGATTGTTGATGTGAAGAATTCATGTTGCTCTATATTAATACAAATAAATGTAGCCTATCTGGTCAATGTCACTCAGCATGGAGCTATACCTAGCACTCTCAGTTTACACAAATTCGGGTATCCAATTGGCCCCCTCTGTCGGGTCCTCGGCCCCTCCGCGTGGCTTACTGATGGAGAAACGTAGAGCCGCCACTGTTATGGCTGGATAGGGCGAACATGCATAGGCGATCCAGACCTATATATATAGCCGAAATCAGAAACCAAACCCCAAGGAGTTAACACACAAGACACTTAGAAATACGAAGGATATTCCAACGAGTTTGGGTCTCAATTACTGCAAGAGGTCGTACCACAATATTCAGCAGAAACAGGAGCGAGGAATGGATGAAACGAAGCCTATAACTATTGAATTGATTACTGAGGTTTGAAACTAGACAACGGTTTGTTGTTCTGATTCTCGGATCCTGTGAGACGTTTCTTGCCAATCTGTCTTAAGGATGTTCTGCTTTTATCTACGGACAACATTGTAGTCTTATTTATCTGCAATAGGGCCTATCCTGGATGTTGAGTCATCAAAGTGCTTACAAGTCCGCTGAGCAACACAGATAAAAATGAACTCATGGAGGTAATTGCTGGAGTAATGGTTAACATCTCAACGACGAGCGTGTATGAAAAATGACTGGGAAACCACTCATTAGCTCATCAGGTAACTAATTACATATTTCATTCATTCAGTCCATTTTCACTAGTCATAGCAAAAAAATAAGTTCATTGACCATTAGTAAAAAGTAATCAAGCAATAAATAAATGATTCAACCATAATATTCTTGTCTAAGAGATAATTTAGACACTCAAAGCGATCGACGCACATGTATGTACATGTACATGTAGCCTACATGTGCGCAAACGAGAGGCGAAGCTAAATCATGTACAAAGCGAGTGGCATATGAATTTATCGGTCGGTGGTGTTGTAAATGAAAAGCAGCGATGAATCGATCGATCGATCGTTGACCTAAAGAAAAGAAATCAACGGTTGCAGGAAATCGATCCATCTCCTAACGACGGATGCTCAACTGAAATGAAATATTCCAACACTTAAATATACGTGGCTCAGCCATTCATAAGAATATGATGGCATTGGACAATAATAATTCCTGGACATTCATTAAGCGTCTGACAGCCGTCCAGCGATATTTTGGTCGTCGTGAAAGAATGTCAGTTAGGCCAAATTCCACGCAATGCACAACAAGGAACGTTCGAAACAGATGAGAAACGAATATACGAAAACTGCGCTACTTAGTCTTGCACCAACTCTTTGGTAGGCTTGAGGGATTAGTGACTTTTACTAATCGCCATCAATAGGCGTCAATTAATCGATTACTTCGAAAAATCGATTAGTAGGTAATTAATCGATTAGTAGGAGACTAATCGATTAATCGCCTACTAATCGATTATTTGATTGTTCAATTGGCTCGATTAGTAATATCACAACTCGTGTTATTGACTATGTTCCTCAGTAAATGATGAATTACGGTAGCCCACATAAACTAATCGTGGAAATCTTATTTATAACGCGTATGACATAATAATTATATGTCCATACTTCAATACTATTTGCAAATCAGATGTATAACATGACTCCCAGCAGTTTTATTTAACTTCTGCGTAAGCTTACTGTGCGTGCATACCTGACAATGACATGCATCAACCCACCTGGTGTTTGAGACATCGACGCCTTTTAATATGCTTCGATGCAGTTTCTTTGCAAATAAAGTGTAGGCGCCTATAAACAATTAAACATGCAGTGTGAGATGTGATCGTTTGCGGTTTCATTATAATCATATATAGTCCCAGTTTTCTCACCAGTCAGAAGTTAACCTCCGTAGTCCAGAATAGAAGCTTCTGTGTGGAATGGGTTGCAACATGAGAGTCTTGATCTTTCTATAATCACTCGAAAACTGTTCTGTTCTATCATGGTTATGCGTTATTAGGCTTTTGGAGCCTAAGATGAGTCCCTCTTGAAGATTTGATAGGTGCTATAAGCATGAAAGATTACAATAACGAATTTTACCAGTAGGCCTAGGTCTACATTTCGTCTTAACTCACATCTGAACAATTTGACTTGCAAACACTCTTAACACTTTAATTTAGGACAATCTGTTCTAACATGCATTGGAACGATTCAATTTTAGCCAAGTGTAACAACTTTGTTGAGTAAGCTTATTATTATTTCATGCTCCTCAAACAATTCGATCTCGACATGAATATTCATCTCAACAATGTATCGCATTAATGAAAATCAACTGCGAAACGATTCTGTTGTTTAGCGCCATATTTTCTCTGCATCCTCAACATTGCTCCCAGAGTTGTCCAATGTCTACGGGTCAGGTCGACCGGGTCGCGGACAAAACCCCCCTGACAAAAAAACCTGACAAAACCCCTCTGACAAACCCCCCTAAATACACAAAAAACCTATAAGTAGAAATTTAAAAAAAAATTTACTTTTATTATTTAGAAACGTGTGTATACTTTAAAGTCTGAAGTAAAGCATGTGTCATATGTGTCATTTCAAAGTCTTATGCGGTCACTCAGTTATCGTCGTCCAATAGTTACATAACAAACAGTTAATTAGTTCCTTGGTCTTTTTGTTGTTAATGTATGATAGGTCTCTGTACACTGAAGGCACCACGTTGCGTAATTCATAGGCTATCTGTGATACGGCTTTTTCAGAAGCGCCAGGTGAGTCTATGCAGAGCGTATGTGTGTTATCTGTGACACGATTTCTTATATAAGTTAAACCAGAGGCGTCAATCCCCCTCTAACTGATGGAGGCAAACACCCTGGTTTCAAGTGTCAGGTAATCAAGATATCCCCCCTAAGACTCAAAAAATACCCCCACCCTCTATCTGGACGCCTTTGAGTTAGACTAATAATCGTACTGAGTGTCACTTGTAATGTTGTGCAGACTTTGTTAGTAGTGTCAGTTATTATGGTATGGCTTCTAATTGCAGAAGCTATATTTTTCTGGGGGAGGGTGGTTCTTATTGGGTCGGGTCCCAAGCCCGGACCCATTTCGACCCACCTTTTTTTAATTTTCAACTCTGTACTTTTCATAATGATTTGCTGAAGCTTACATCTTCAAATCTGTGTACGCGTTTATTGGCAAGAACCCCTTAGCCAGCGGTTGATAATTCTCAACCTTTTTAGTGCTGCGGCCCCTAATTGATATTTCCAAAGTTGTGGCGACCCCAGCTACATGATTGTCCTGGCTACCGCTTTCACCGCGTTTTTACTACCATGCAGCGGCTTTTGTCTAGAAAAGTGTTCCGGAACGCATCGGCAGGCTATTTTCGAAACAACTGGAACTAAAATTAGCTACCAAATAACCCCAAAATATATTTTAAAGGACACAAATGATCACAATCTTAACTAGAGAGCCAGCTTAAACGAAACCGTTTTTTTTCAAATTTGTATTCATTTGATTGATTAATAAATACTATTTAATAGCTTATATTCAATTTATAAATTAATATTCTTGAACATTATTTTCAAATATATTAATCTACAACGCCGTTAACAGGCAAAGGGTTTACCATTTGTGCTTCCTCTTTGGCGCGTTTTATATTTATAACAAAGAGGAAGCACAGAGTACGTTTGCTTACTTGCTTGAAAGTTAGAACTTAACAATCCAGATAATCATTAAAACAGCCCAAAACATAACCTATAGTTTAAAAATATGCAGTTTGTATTAAACACTTCCGGTATTTTCGGGTACTTGAGTACCCGCTAAGCTACTCAACCGGTTACTCGATTCCAAAAGTACTCGATAGAGGCAGCCCTAGTTACATTCCGGAATGCTTTGCACGAATTTATGGAGAAGGTATGTTTAGGTCAAAATAAATGATGCATAACTAATCTTCACTGACACGTTTAATAATTTTGAGCGCAAAAACATCAATATTATCGCAAAATAATATTAGCAAAGTTGGCACAAAGGTTGGTCGAGTCGCGTTGGATTGGGTCGGATCATACACTTCATGGATCGGGTCGGGTCAGATATTCCATCATATTCGGCTTCATAAGTCGGGTCGGGTCTAGTCCATTTTGGATGGGTCGGGTCATGAAAATTGGACTAGTCCACAACTCTGATTGCTCCAACATTGCTGCTTCTTTACTCTCCCTGCGAGAGAAGAGACCCCGACATAGAACGACGTCGACTATCTGTGTCCCACCAGCGGCTGATCAGGAATAATTATTGGTCTCGCAACCAGTCAACCGACGTCGTTTTACATCTGATATATGCGTCAGCTAATTCGTCTTATAGAAAATAGAATCACAACGAATTCTCTGGCCAATCCGCAAATATGCATGCTTGTGCAGGCATGTGGCCAATGCATATATACATGTGTGTCAGTGTATGGGGGATAATCTTCATGTATTCGTCGAAGTTTATATAATACTTAATTGCATGTGTAGGCCTTTGTGTAAATGTTCGGGTAACATGTACATACATTCACGTATGCACAGCCAAAGGCCAACACAAAGCTCAAGTATACGTATGACAAATATACATATACAAATATACATATACAAATATACATATACAGATATACGTATACAAATATACATATACAGATATACGTATACAAATATACATATACAAATATACGTATACAAATATATATATACAAATATACGTATACAAATAAACATATACAAATATACATATACAAATATACGTATACAAATATACATATACAAATATACGTATACAAATATACATATACAAATATACGTATACAAATATACATATACAAATATACATATACAAATATACATATACAAATATACATATACAAATATACATATACAAATATACATATACAAATATACATATACAAATATACATATACAAATAAACATATACAAATATACATATACAAATATACATATACAAATATACATGACGGGTGAGAGAACGAAACATTAAAAGCCACAGTTAGAACGTTCATATTTCATCTTCTTCTCCATTCGATCACTTTTACATACACACGCACTCACACACCCACACACATACATACATGCATAAATACATACAAACATACATACAAACAAACATACATACATACAATGTACATACATACATGCATACACTCATGCATACATAGTACATGCATGCATATACATAAAACATACATACATACAATGTCATGCGTACATACTTACATATCTGTGGTCAAATTGAAGAGTACATCGACCGCAGTGGCAATATACTGAATGAAGGAAGGAGAATTAGTCGACCTCATACAAAGACAGACCTCGATTCGACCGACGGATACAGAGGCGACAGCATTAGCAACTGGCTAGCATTTTAGATCTGATGTGCAGAATGGATGGATGGATGGACGGACGGATGGGTGGGTGGGTGGGTGGGTGGATGGATGGGTAGGTGGGTGGGTGGGTGGATGGGTGGGTGGGTAAGTGGGTAGATGGATGGATGGGTGGGTGGATGGGTGGATGGATGGGTGAATGGACGGATGGATGGATGGACGAAGCGGTTGGTCATAGTGTGCTGTGTCTGAGAAGGGTCAGTTGTTCTGACTGACCAATGGGTGATATGGTGGACTGGGCGTTGCTATCGATCTACGGCTGATTTCGATTGAAACCTGACTGACGGATTTGCCGACGGAAATTGCTGGAAAAGCATCGCTGCCGCTAAGGAAGGCCCCTTGTCTCTGTCTCTGTACCAGTCTACCCGTCTGCATCTGCTCGTGGTCATTCTTTCCACGTGTGTACTTGTGTCTGTACCTATTTGCCCTTGTCTAACTTGCAATATGTCTAAGCCTCATCTTCCTCTTACATTCTTACTGCTTCTAACTTCTTCCGTCTGTAGCCCAACCAATCGCTCACCTAAGACGGTCTCTCCGTCCTTCGCTGTCTGATAGGCTTTACGTTAGCTTCTGCAGCTGCCATCCATGCGCACCGACAACCTCTTCCCTATTGCTCTTCTTTCAGACCTTCGACCCATTCCCTGCTTCCCTTCCTCTTCTATCTCCTCTCTTTCCCTCCTAACATCCCGCTTTCCTTTCCTCTCTATTTCCGTCCATCTGTCTATCTGTCCTTCTTCCATCTCTCCCTTCCACTCCCTCCTTCCCAAAGTCCTTCTTTCTCCTGTCGGTCTGCTTGCCTGCCTGCCTGGTTGCATACGGATGCCGTGGTAGGAGGCGAGCGCCGTGGGTCACGCTTCGACGATCATAATAACGTCGCTGCGCTTGACTGCGTCGACATGATCGACTTAACGTGAGCGTCCGAATTTTCGCGTCGTAACGTTGAAGGAAAAGAAGAAGGGGCAAACAATCGATCGGTCGGTCGGCGGGTGGGTCACTCGACCGCCAATAGCCCCTCCCTTCCGCTCTGGTGCTGACTGAACACGATAAAGTTTGGAATGAGACGAAAGAGGGTTAGAGGGCATCGTCATAGGAACGACCATCGCCTTACGTTTTTGTGGACTGGAAATGTCTGTGATGCCAAGAGGAATTGGCACAATGTCCATTACTTTTAGATTTTGGGTTGACATTAGTTCGATTCCCGTGCATCTGGAATGTCAAATCGAGACATTTTCGACAGAATAAACTGTAACCTTACGCAGTGATTGAATTGTCGGGGGTTGGGGGTTGAGAGAGTTCAATCCATAGTTCATTTGTAGACCCCGCCATTTAGTACTCAAAAATTAACTTGGGGCGGGTCAATTAAACCCAAGATCAGCCTTCAGAGGGTGTCTTAATGCATCTTAACACAGCTAAAAATCAAGTTCCTGCACAGAAAACCCAATTGCCCTCTACAATTTAATCCGAATACCGACCAGTTCCAGGTCCGTAAAAATCCTGGTCGGAATATCTGGACTTGTGAAACAATTTTCAAACCCTAGTTCAATTTTGACAATTCAAACCCTGTCCTTACAGCAGTCTCATCGTCTCTGTTCACAAAGCCGATCCCAGGAAAATGTCTGCCTTCGTCCCTACGTTTGGCGGGCAGCCAAGTCAATACTCATAGTCAATACCAATGCTTTCTCTAAAAAATAATGCACTACAAATATCAATGGGCCTACTTTTGCCATTGCTTTTGCATAGGCTTGCTGAATTCACTCTTAGCACACTTCATGCACAGATAATTATAAGGAATTCGCACGGAATCGCTTGGGCCAATCTGGGACTAATATGGAAGGGATATGAAGCGACAACGTGGCAGCCAATCAGTGATCGTCTTTTCTGATGCACTGCAGGCAATGTATGTGATCTGCTATGTAATGAATAAACTGACATCCGGGTATTCGGAAGAGTAAATTTGAACGTAGGCTTATTATCACCGAAAAGATCATCTAAAATAATGCTACTTCAGTCAAAAATCTTCTCTTGAACACGTGTTATTTTAACTTTGTTATATTGCAAATTCTATGTACTAAGTCGATTTATTTTGTTAACAAAAACAAGAGCGACTGCCGATTTGTACTCCAAAAGTCACGGATGTTGTCACAGGCATAATCTAGGTCAATGACCCAGTTTTCGTTAGCTTCATTCCCTTCCATATTAGTCCCAGGGCCAATCACAGTCTATTTGAAATAATTCCAGGCAAGTTGTTCGAAACACTATGCTCTGATATCGCAATTTCAATCTTCGTTTCCTCGAGCCGTATTCATTTTCAATATCAACTAACTTCGCAAGCACTCTAAAATTAATTAGGCAAGCCACTTCTACCACTGATCGCATAAAGATTTGAGTCCTTCTTTGGTCATTTTCCTATTTTTAAATTATTCCATCTGTTCACACAAAAGTGCATTTGGCCGAAAAAGACGCATTTCGAAGTGTAGCGATTGACCTGGGACTAATACGGAATTATTTCTCGATGCATGGTGACTTATTCAAGCGGAAGAGTAGCCCTAAGGCCTAAATATTACAGTGGGAAAAGCATTGGTAGGCCTATCGCTGACAGGCTAAAGAAAAGTATCGCGATATACATACGATACCAACAAAATAAAACTATTCGCTGCGATAGCGACAAAAGTATCGGCAATACCACTTTACTTTATCGCGATATAACTCCTCTGCCATCCAGCTCCACCTTAACCTTCAGCGCCCGAGATTTGACCCTACCCTTAGGCCCTATTATATGGCGTCATTAATTTTGCTTGCATCGCCGTCATAGCCTCATAGGCCTTAGCATGTCAATGATACATGCACGGTGCACCGTTGCAAGGTCTCCCAGTCGACTCTGCAAAATTCGGTTTGAGCCATAATTCTACTCGAGTCCGTTACGCACAACGAGAAATCGTCCAAAATGACACCGTGAAGTATTTTTGTGGACGGTCCGTACCTAGCATCCCGTGAGAAAACCACACACTGAGTTGATCGGATGAGAAAGAGATAGGCTCAGACTGACCGACCGATCCACTGGTTAAGAAGAGATTCCTTCGCTACAGGCGTTTTTGCAACGGTAAGACATCTATGAAGAGAGGGAAGATGGTGCGAAAGAGGTAGTTGTTGATGGTGGTGACAGTAATCGTGATCTCCATACTTGTAATTCGCCACTCAACAACCAGCTTATTCACGAGCCCCCGCGTTAAGTCACAGGTGTTGTCAAAATAGTAGTCAGAAGGTGCCCAGAGTCCGATTTCCAGAGGATCAGAGGAGACAGAGTATTGTAGCTGTCTAAGCGAGTAATAATGTTTAGGCCGAGAATTGGAAGCAGTGCCTGTGACTGAGCCTTACATAATAGGGCCTACGTCACTTGTCCTCCTTCCCAGCTGTCTGTGTCCTCCTTGGACTCTCACTGTATCTGGCAACAATAAGCAAGATTGAAGAATGTGTTTACAAATGAAGATGATACTCTACCAACCATGACTATTCTTATTGAAGCATGACTGTGCTCAATGAAATTTAGTTTGCTAAAGCCTTCAAGGAAACTGGCGAATGGCGAATCGTCTGTGCTAAGTGCAATGTAGGCCTATGCAAATGTCATCCTAGAAGATAAGCAGTATCATGTGATCTTCAGCTTTGATCTACAAATTATTGATCATGACTGCACAGAATGTTTTTGAATGCAGCTGTCGAATATCACATGATAGACCTGTGTTGTACGTGCTTCTGTTTAAACTATGTGAGATACCTGAACTGCCAAGATTCCTCGTGGGACCCAGTAGGCCTAGTCAAATAATGGTGCGATGTTTGAGTTATTGATTGCTATCGCCTTACAGATATATATATATATATATATTAATTAGTAACTGACTAGTAGGCCTATTGTCATTACAGTGGATAACTTTGCTGCGAAACGTTAACGCATAGAAGTAAGCTTACCAAAATAAGATATTGTCACCACCGTCTGTAAATTAAGAGCTAGCTTGGTCATCAGATTGTACAGCTGTAACAGTACAGCACACTATCCTGAAAACAGACAGAGAATAGCAACGTGCTGCTGCCAATCTTCGCCATGCAGTCAACCAGTTGGATTAACTGCACGCTCATGCAGAGACCACCACGAGGAGGTGTTGGCAAAGGTCTCCGTAGGCCATTCATTGCAGCTCTCAGGCAGTAGAAAGTCATCACACGTTTGGCATCACCCATAAATAGGCCAATTTGAGAAATTTTCAATTTGAGTTATTTGCTTTTACTTGGATTGAAATGCAAGGCAAACATTGGCGCTGGGGCAAAACGCGAAAAGACGCAAATCAGAGACATGATTGCGCATAGAAAATACTATAGCCAGAGAAGGTTCGGAAACGACATAGGCCTATTACACAAGCATAGGCCTATAAGTCAATGAGTAATCGAAAACAAATTCCGTGAGAGTAAAACTAAATGAGAGAAAACGGAGAGCGAGAGAAGAGACACAGCGGCAATAGCGAAAGAGTGAAAAAGAGACACTTAATTAGTTTGAAGATAGATAAAAAACAAAAGACAGGGTTAGCGATTGGGTGTGTGTAAGAGATAGAGAGAGAAATAGATGATAGGCCTAGGCCTAAATGGAGATTGATTGATAGATAGATAGACATGGCAGATACAGAAAGAAAGACTCTGCATAGACAGATAGATAGACAGACAGATACATGGATAGACAAACAGATAGATAGATAGATTAATAGAGAGAGTCATAGATGATAAATGGAGATAGTTCTCAATCTCCATTAGACAGATCTACAAAGACAGATAGAAAAGGCAGAGAAAGAGAGAAATTACAGATAGAGAAATAGATGAATTGATAACTAGATAAATTGATGCACATATAGATAACTGAATTGATCAATAGGTAGGCCTACATACACAGATAGATATCTAGATAGATAAGACTGAGAAAGAAATATTAGATAAACTGATAGATGCATGAATAAACAGATCTATACATCAATTGATAGATAAGGAGGCACATAGGATGACAGGTAGACAAGTGTATCGAGAAAATTATTATTAGATAGGCCTACGCAGAGAGAAATTGGTTAATATACAGTGCGATGAAGAACCATTTGAAGAGCCGTTTGGTTGAGAAAAAGTACGACAAACATGAGACTGAAAGTAAGATCGAAACTGAAATAATATGGACGCAGCAGAGGCAGTACATACTTATGAGCGAGAAGTACGGTTAAAGTGAGTGAGAGATTTAGAGCATAATGTAGGCTATATTGTTTAGAGTATCTGCTTATACCCCTCTGATTGTAACTTCTAATAACGTTCAATCACAGACAACTACGTCAATTTAACGAGTACTACGTCAACATGGGAAATAGGCTTAATGAACTGACAGACTTGTAATGAGTGGACTACCCAAATGTAAGCTACTTAATATTATGCAAAGCCAGGGCCCTACAGAAAAAATGTGACGCATTTGGCCCATCACATTTTCTCAAGCAAGCAGTTGGAAGATAGTACTGTGTTGACCTCAGGTCTGAGGTGAATACAAAACTATCTTCGAACACCTTAATCTTCTCATATCAGGCTGAACGCAACATAATCATTCAATAAACTGGTGTCATGAATTTGGCTTTCGAGTGGCGCTTTACAAGTTTTGAGAAGTTAACGATTACGATTAGAGTTATTTGTAGCAGCATAATTTTTATACTGTACGCCATTTTCTTTTCGTCTGTGCATTTAGATGGAACTTATTGGTGTTGAATTGTTTACTTGTGGTCGTTGTGAGGCAATCAATTATCAGAACTTAACCAAAGGAGAATACAGGGTCGATTTAACACTAACGTATACCGAAACTGACCAAAGTAAGTGAAGAATAAGAGAAAAAAGAAAATGAGAAAGGAGCTCTAGAGTAAAAACTCAGAGTAGGACAGTGAAACGGAAGTGAAAAACAGAATGCACTGAGGATTGAGATAGAAAGTAATGAAACAGTCTGATGATGATGATGATGATGATGATGAGTCCTTATCCCTCAGACAGGTCCATTAATTGGCTTATATCCCACTCACGTTTTACAAGGGTACGGTGATTTCCCATTGCCTTCCTTCCTCACAGACAATTCTGGGCAATCAACTTGTCCAGTGACCAGGGTCACTACGGAGAGGGTTGAGGTAGATTCGAACCTGCGACCTTCCACTAACACGGCATAGAACGTATATCGCTACACCACTGCGTCCCACATTCATCTAACCTAGTATAAAGCAATTAATTCTGTAGCTTAGAATTCTAAAATGTAACTCAGTACTGTAGTCCTTCCCGTGTAGGTCTTCATATGGAGTAACACATCTCCTCCTCCTCCTCCTCCTCCCCTCGTCTCCTCTGTCCATGTCCAGGTCCTTCTTGTTTTCGTCCCATGACATCTCCACTCTCCAGGCTTCTCAGGTCGTCTGTGATGGTTTCCAGTCAGTTCTAAAAGACAAAACAATAATGCAAAATGTCATAAAGTTAAGGAATGGATTGAACTAGATAACAGGGAGAAAAAGACGTAGAAGAGGATAGATTGAAAGAGAGCAAACAGTAACTGTATACATGTATCATTTAACTGAGCTGTAATATGCCAAAATAATTTTTTTTCAACAGCTAAGCATAAGGACAATGTTGGAAAGAGCTTTCTTCAAAATCTCGTTCCATTCATCCACAACAGGGAGGCAGCCACACGTAAGACAACATTTCGGTCACAAGAAAAGAGAAAATAGGGTCAGCACACCCAGGGGCGTCCAGATAGGAGGGAGGGTCCACGGCAATTTCAGGTGGAGGATAATTGATAAGTCTTTGGGAGGAATATCTTGCCTTCCTGACATCTAGGACCAGGAGGTCTGCCTCCACCGCTCAGAGGGTATTGACGCCCCTGAGCAGACCCAAGAAGAGGGAAATAGAGATAATAGAGCTGTAGACAGACTTACGACTAGAGGAAGAGAAATTTAGGATAGAGACAGGCAGAAAAGATTTTAAATGCTCTGTGTTTCATTATCCTGGTCGATACTTTGCTACCTAATTACAATCTTCCAAACGACCTGACGATTTTATTAGCAACCAATCTATGGGATTTTTCGCAAACTTTCATAAAAACTGAAACTAACCTATAGCCGCTTGCAGGACAGTCGGTTAGTTGACGGCGGTCACGAATAAGTCTCGATAACCGAAGACAGGTAGCGCTTCATGTCAGATGCCACAGCACCTCTACCAGGATGGACGGTGCCAAAACTGCAGGAATTCTCTGGCCTGAGGCTGCCAGGATGGACGGTGCCAAAACTGCCGGACTTCTCTGGTCTGAGGCTGCCAGGCAGGACGGTGCCAAAACTGCCGGACTTCTCTGGTCTGACCTGAAGCTGCCAGGATGGACGGTGCCAAAACAGCCGGAATTCGCTGACCTGTGTAATTTATACACCTGCTGATATTGTTTAAATCTAAACAGTGCCTTAATTGAGTACATTTTATTAAGTTGATAAAGCATTGTACAGAATGTAATGTAGGGTCTATAGCTCAAAAATAGCAGACTTATTTTTGCTGACTTGGTGCCACCAATCGTCTGGCACTCTGAAGCTTAACTTGCATGGAAACAGTGCCGTACCGAGGGGGGCCAGCGGGGCCTTGGCCCATTGCGCAAATGTGAAAGGGCGCAAATTTCGGGATGGAATAACTTATTATTCCATAAAATGTACTATCTTAAAAATTTGGGGGCGCCAGATTGATGCTAGGCACAGGGCGCAATTGTTGCTCGGTACGGCCCTGCATGGAAATGCTTGGGTTACGGCTAGAATAAAAAGACCTCAGAAGGGCAGTCATGAATCCATACAATCCAACGAAAATAACAAACTGCCTGAGATACTTGCAATGAGTAGACTACACAAATCAAAATGTACCCTACTTAATATTATCTCAAAGCCAGGGCCCTTCACAGAAAATGTGATGCATTTGGACAATCACATTTTCTCTAGCAAGCAATTGGAAGGTAGTTCTGTGTTGTCCTGATCAGATCTAAGGTCGACATCTAACTATCTTCAAGCACATTAGTCTCCTCATTTCAAACTAAATGCAACATATTCATTCAACGCCTCTGAAACAATGCAGCGTTCATGGATAATCTGGTTTCCTGCGTTTGGATTTTGAGTGGTGCTTTAGAAGTGTTGAGAAGTTGACGATTACGCGTAGAGTTTACAGCAGAATTTTATTCGGTGTGCCATTCTCTTTTCGTCTGTGCATTCAGATGATACTTGTTCGTATTGAATTGTTTACATGTGTAGGCAATTAATCATCAGAATTTAACCAAAGAAGGATACACGGATCTTAAATTGACGTATACCGAAACTGACCGAAGTAAGTGAACAGTAAGACAGAAAAGAAAATTCGAAAGGAGATTTAGAATAAAACTGAGAGTAGGGCAGTGAGACTGAAGTGAAAAACACAGAGAATGTACTGAGAATGGAGATAGAAGGCAACAAAACAATCTGATGACAATGATGATGATGATGATGATGAGTATGATGATGATGATGATGATGACGATGGTGATGACAATGATAATGGTGATGATGATGATAATGATGATGATAATGGTTTCTCTGCTTGAATATGCTACCCGGGGTTGAGAAGAATGAGGTGGTTTCCCATTGCTTTCCTTCCTCACGGACAATTGTGGGTAAATCAAGTTGAAAAAGTTAAAACTCTTAAGATTAAAACTTACTCAGTATACTATAGACCTCTGCATATTGAGCAACGGATTCCTCGTCCACTCGTCTCCTCTTTCCATTGCCAGTTCCTTCTCGGCCTCGTGCCACAACATCTGAGGTGATAAGTCGTCTTTGATGGTTTCCGGCAAGTTCTAAAAGACAAAATAGTGATGCATAACGTTGCAAAGCAAGAAAGGGAGTGTGCTAGACGACAGTGAGAGAAAGACGTGGAGTAGCCTAGGATAGATTGAAAGAGGGCAAACAGTAACTTTATTACTTAACCGAGCTGCGATATGCCAACGAAATTTTTATATGGCAAAGCATAGGGATATGTTGTCAAAAGCTTTTGTAAAAAATCTGGTTCAGCCAGACCTAAGACAAAATTTTGGGCACAAGAAGGAGAGAAAATAGGGTCAGTAGATCAAAGAAGAGACAAAATTGAGCTATAGCTGTAAGCAAACTTAAGACAAGAGGAAGAGAAATAACAAAAAGAGACAAATCTTCTTTGTTATCAGAAATAGTGAATTAGATGGACAAGACAGAACATGCTGTGTGTCTCATTATCTTTATTGACATCCCGCTACTTAGCATCTTCCAAACGACCTGACGATTTTGTTAGCAACCAATCGTCTGTCCATCGCCAATTAAGTGACCATGCCCATCAGGGGTGTAACAAGCGGGGGGCAGGGAGGCACCGGCCCCCCAGTTTCAAAACTGGGGGACAAAGCCCCCCCAGTTTTAATGCTCAGTGCTCAATGTGCTCCCCAAATTGGTTCCTTTTTATGCTTATCCAATGAATTTTTAAGATTACTTTTGTTAAGATAATTTGTGCCTCCTATTTTTCAAATTTCTGGGGGGGGGGGGAATTCAAAAAGTGGGAGGGCAAAACAAATTTTTTGGCGCTTCGCGCAATATTTTTTATTTACGCCCCCCCACTTTTCAAAACCTTGTTACACCCTTGATGCCCATCTCTAAAAACTCCGGATAAGTCGCAAACCTTCATAGAAATTATAAACTGAAACTAACCTAGCTGCTTGTAGGATATTTGGTCAACCGAATCATTGCAGTCGATCCTGACTGGAATTGAGGTCCTTTGAATGAAGAGCTTCACACGACCAGCGGTTGACGGCATCACGTACAGGCCTCGATGGACATTGTAAAGAATGTAATGCGTTTAAATTAGGTCAAGTATAGCAACTTATTTTTTTAATTCGGAGCTACCATCGTCTGGCACTCTGAAGTCCAAATTGCCTGTCTTGTTATGGCTGCTTGTATGAAAATACTTGGGTTATGGCTACAATAAAACGACCTCAGAGAAACAGTCATGGCTTCATAGAATCCAAAGCCGTAAGTTCCTAGCACCAGGTCTTCAGAAGTCGTGACCAGCGACAGAGGATTACAAAATAGACAAATACAAACTAAAGGATCCAGTGACCCAGGATCTCAAAAATGGTCAGGATTTCTAACCTAACCTCTGTAATGCGGGTAAAATGAAAATTGACCTGTTGAATATCAACATATTAATGATATTATCACACTGGACAGCGCAGTTAACTTATTATCAATAGCCCATTAGGCACTAAAAATATGTTCAATTCAATCTTCTCTTCAATCTACAATTAACGTTCTACCATCTAATTAGGCCTAGGCTACTCGAAAACAAGGGAAGACAAGAACACGTCCATGTAGAAATAAGATAAGAGAAAGAGAGAAAACAATAGGCCCTCACAACAGAAAACAGATAACCTAAGGAGAGAGAGCTAAATTTGCTAATTTTAACATTTAGTAAAATACCAAAAATAATTTTGTTAGGCCTACGCCAGTAGGCCTAGTTATAAGTATCATCGACAGGTCTAAATAGCAAATAACATAATAGCATCAAAATTTGTAGCTTAAGATCGATAATTCGATCTCCAAACTGAAAACATGCGATAAGAAATCGTTGTTTTGATATTTGTTAAGTCTACTTACTATTTCTCGTCGAAAATTTAATCGAAACAGAAGTTGGCGATGCAAATTTGCGAAAATATCGCAAAAATCCGGAATTCGACCGTCTTCTTCTAGATCTACGCCGCAACTAAAGGTCAATACGCTGACGCAACCATGACGACATTTCGTTTGTCCAGCGTGCTCATCTATTATAAACATGACTAGTACAATGTAGGCCTATATTGTTTTGCTTAAATGACATCTATTCTTAATAACATTTAAAGCACATCTATGTAGGGGAAAATGTAATAATCATTTATAAGTTATGAAATACCCAGGGATGTGGTCTTGAGACGGTCTCGAGACCGGAAAACTGCGGTCTTGGTCTTGGTCTCGAATGAATCGGTCTTGGTCTCGACTGCGTCGGTCTTGGTCATAAGGGAACGGTCTTGGGATTGGTCTCCATCTTAGGTTAGCGTTCTTGGTCATTTGCCGTATCAGAGCACTTTCTTTGATATTTGTCAGTTATTTTTCGATTATTACAGACACCGGATGTTTAGGCCCTACGCTTCTTGTTATTGATTTATGACGTGATGACCATCTATATATACATGTTACTATAAGCAAAAATGCATTTGCAATGAAACCAGCCATTTCAAAATTTGCTTTCGCAAATGTCAAGGTTTTGGAACAATCTAATAATTATGTGGACGGCCACGTTTAGACACTGTTAACCTACAATTCAGAGGTCCGTGGAACAAGTAGGCATACACCATTCAAACGGAACGCTCATCTACTTGTTCAGATGTCATAAAGTACTTACCTATCGCATAGGCCTACTGTAATTTATGGTGTGATATTCTCATGCCGAAGACAAGGGCTGAACCAGCAAAAGTTAAGACTTTTCCCGGTAAAACTGTTTTCTGGACCATTATTAAGATTAGTATTCTTCAGCAATAAAATTAATATTTTAAGCGTGTTATTCCGCTTAAGCATCTTAATAAATTGAATTGTTTATATAAAAAGAGTATCGCGGTCTTGGTCTTGGTCTCGGACCCTCGGTCTTGGTCTCGGACCACTTGGTCTTGGTCTCGGATCACCCGGTCTTGGTCCTCTCGGTCTTGGTCTCGAGGTTTTGGTCTCGTGTCCAATACTGGAAATATCTACAACCGTATGTCGAATATCGCTGTCTCAGCAACCTGTTATGCAGAAATGGAATCAATAACAACACAAAAGAAAGAAAGACAACAGAAAGAAATATAACATAAAGATAAAGGATTAAAACTATATACAAAGTCGAAATGAAATATAACTAATTCTGAACAGGGGTGTGGTCTCGAGACCGCGGTCTTGGTTTCGAGACGGTCTCGGGACCGGAATACTGCGGTCTTGGTCTTGAATGCATCGGTCTGGGTCTTTGTCTCTGACCATCGGTCTTGGCCTTGGTCTCAACTGTGTCGGTCTTGGTCTTAAAGGAACGGTCTTGGGATTTGACCGCTGTCTTAGGTCAGCGTTCTTGGTCATTTTCCGTTAGGGATCCATTCCCGGACCTCGTTTTTCAGCCCCGAGGTTCGGGTTTACACCGGCCCTGTATACACGGAATACTAACGATATCAACAAATATATGGATCGAAAACCATCAGATTACAGTGACTAACTGGTTACACAGACTATTGTTGTAACTTGTATGCAGTTTTACGGTATGCAATAATGCAACTGCTTGTTTAACATTTCATCTTCGCAAAAGTCGGAAGTTCGCAAGGCAGTCTGAATGAATGAGTGTAACGGTAGTTTCTTCAACACATCATGCAACCGAAAATTTTCAACCCCGAAACGACGGGGTTTGGAGTAGTGTTGTTTTCGTTAACGAAAACTAAAACGAAATCACAGGACCAACGAAATCTAAAACGAAATTTGTGGCAATTAAAACTAAAACGAAACGAAAATAGATGCAACGAAAACTAAAACGATATTTAGCCGGAATAAAACAAATATTTCTGCTTGAAAATGTTCCTAACTTAGGCGCCTATTCGTTGTTTGCATGATTTGTACATAGTTCTGCAAATGATGTGACGTTCTGCTATACATTACCTTTAATTTCTAGTAATTGTTCATCTATGTTAAGACACACGAGGAGAATGATGTGTCTACCTCCGGCTACCGTTTACCGCGAATTCGAATCCTATGTTTTTTATTTAGCAAAAATGTATGGTACTTACTGTGAAAAGTTCACTTAATTAATTCAGAAATGTTGAAATATCTCTCGTCTTTGGCCTCACGTGTGACGAATGTCAATGGTAGACCATAATAATTATGGTCTACCATTGACATTTGGTTAGAATTAAATTAGAATATTATTGCTATAGCTTAAATTAATATTAAACTACTAAAACTGTAATTAGCATACTTAAGCTAAACTATAATTATAATTACTTATAAACTATGGTTAGATTACTTACACTAAAATTACTACCTAAATCAGCTACCTAAACCATAACTTTTAACTGACAAAACTAAAACTATAACTGACAATACTAAAACTAAATAAAACTATATTTGAGACTTAGAAACTACAACTAAAACTAGATTTGAGAAACAATCGCAACTAAAACTTAAGACTAACAATCAAAACTAAAATTAAAACATTAGTAAAACAACACTAGTTTGGAGGCCCAAAAACCCCGGGTTTCGGGGTTGAAAAATGTCCGGGTTCCTCGGCCCCTCTGGGTTCGGGGATCCCGAGGTGGAATCCCTATTTTCCGTATCCAAGCAATTTCTTTGATATTTGTCGGCTATTTTCGATTATTAGAGACACCGGATGTTTAGGCCCCACTAGCTTGTTATTGATTTACGACGTGCTGACCATCTATATATACAAATAACTATGGGGAAAATGTGCATTTGCAACAGAACCCGCCATTTCAAAATTTGCTTTAATAAACTTCAAGGTTTTGGCGCAATCTAATTATTATATGGTCCGCCACGGGCAGTCACTGTTAACCTACAATTGCGAGTACAAGTAGGCCTACAGCCCTACACCATTCAAACGGAACGCTAATCTATTTGTTCAGCTGTCTTATTTGTAACCTATCGTTTGGCTACTGTAAGTAATTTATAGTGCGATATTCTCAGGCCAAAGCCTCGGGCTGAACCCGCAAAAGTTCAGACTGGCCGGTAAAATAGTCTTCTGGACCATTATTATGATTAGTATTCTTCAGCAATAAAATTAATGTTTTAAGCGTGTTATTCTGTTTTAGCGTCTTAATAAATTGAATTGTTTATAAAAAAGAGTATCGGTCTTAGACCCTTGGTCTTTGTCTCGGACCACCCGGTCTTGGTCCTCTCGGTCTTGAAGTTTTGGTCTCGTCCCCAACACTGATTCTGAAGACGCCAACAGTCTGTGTTGCTACAAGATGTCGTTAAACTGTTGAATAATAATGACATATAAATGATTGTCAAAAATGACAGCCCTTTACGAGGTACTTAAACGGTGCTTTTGCAAGTATCCAGTTACAAGCTGATATACCAGGCAGGGCTGGACAATTCAATTAAAACAACCTAAGATGTAAGACTTTTTAAAGAAGAACTAAAAACCTGCAAATTTTATGTAATTGCTGTATTAATGTGTTTCACTAAGTCAGAAGTTCTTAATTTATTAGACTTTGAATTGCAATTTGTGATGTTCAAATGGCATTATTTGCTCCCTGCATTTGTAATTAGCAAGATATAGCTTAGTTCTTCATGTACTTCTCGGTCATAATTTTGTGTACAGTGTACAAACGCTAAAAGCCTAAATAACTAAAAACTTATTTTTCCAGCTCTGATATATACACATCAATCAGAACGCAATGTTTCTGGTCATCATTTCATAGACATGCATTGATGTATTATATTTTTTTCTCACTCAAACTGTAGTAGCTCTTGTGATAAGTCATTGGGGTTATTGCAGAATGAGGCGCTACATCCCTCCGCCATGTGCCCTCGAATCTCCAGGTAGATTTCTACCAGAGTGCAAAGGAGAGGCTAATGTCACGTGAGGACATGTGGAAAAGGGTAGGAGTCAAAAGTGTGTAATTTTTGCAGACATACTAACAAATATGTCATGAAAAATTCCTATCAACCAAATGATATTACATAAATATTTTTATGCAGACAACCCTAAACTCTCAAAAAAAAGGCCTGAAATAGTTTATATACTGATGTGTATGAACAAAATAATAAACAACATTTGTCTAATACATCTACAAACATCTCAAACAAGTTTTGTATTTTATATGCTATATCCAAAACACAAGTTTATGTCTGCAAGATTTCAAGCTGCACCTATTAGCATATATGCTATTTATGGACGACCCCTGGTGATCTACTTTGGACCGCTCCTTCCCACTTATCTGCAGTACCCCACATATTTATTTATTACCGAAATTTGATACTGGCCCTTCTTACAACATTTTTGCTCAGCAGTGCACACATATGCCTCGACGGCGCAATTGCAGTTGTAATGCAAAGCAATTGAGCGTGAAGGACATACTCAAGGTCCCTACACAGTGACTCCCCGGACAAGGGTCGAACCCGCTCGCTCAGCGCAAACTGAACGTTTTGGGCTGACCACTCTAACCAATCGGCCACAGCGCCACACATATGGCCTTAAGTCTCCCTCCCACCCTTTTGTGGACTCCGCTATCGGAGGGCAACTGGGTACAAGGCTCATGTAGTGTGATAGAATGGACTTGCATACCCATCAACCAACTTATTTCTACTGTTTTTGCAGGTCAAACTCAACTCCATTTCTTTTTGCTTTTTCATAGTTTTTGTACACACTAATGATATTATGGTTAGTGAACCTTTTGCTACAGAACATTACTAATGACGATCCAATACTGTACAGACTATCTGCCAACTGGCAACAGAAAGCTGGTGTTTAAGGCCAATGTTGTTGCATAAAATTTAGATGTGGACGTCCGCACTGGTACTAACCCGTCCCCCCTCTATCAGCACTGGGATGACCTTTCCATATCCCTCAATGTGGACGTGTTATGGACGATCCCTTAACAAATGACTGTGTCATAAGTGTATTAATAGTAGATAACCAGTCCCTTGGGTAAACAGCATCGGCATGAGGTTTAGCACATTGTCCCTTCTGCAGAAAACACACATTGGAAAACATTTGTTACTCAAATGATCAAGAAATTGTTTGTCAGCAAATTCGAATCTGAAATTCTTTGCCTTGAGTGAAATGCTCTAGGTTGATATGCATCTTTGGAACTGCAAACTAGAAATCAAATGTCCATGTTTTGCCAATCAGTATTGGCCACATTACCCTTCTTTCCATTTCGGAACTTTGGTTTCTTCTTGCGTTTCAGGTTTGTCTCTGTGGAAACGTCGGTCAAGTTTGATGTTCCTGGCTGATGGAAAGTCGATGATTTAGATCTATCCAAGACAACACCAGGACCTTGGTACCTGAAGAATCGAAGAAACAAATCAGTTCCAAGAAAAGCATTTGTACTATCACATTTGTTCCAGCCTCCATGTATATATCCAGAAAATCACTCAATCCCATTTCAAGTACTTCATAAAAGCATTGGCTGTGCAAGACTTAATCGTGCTGAAGGTAATTAAACAAACGGTTCATCTGTAGGCAAATAATGCTCAGCCAATTTCAACAAGTTACAACTCATGGGTTCTTGTATACATTATCCATTTCAGTCACATGCAGTGATTATAAACCACTTTCAAAAGATTGTTAACCATATTCATCATCAAAGGGTTAAAATTATACGCAAATGCTAAGAAACACACATTCACATAATTATGCTGCATTTAATTTAAAGATTTCTAAAGCTTCAATACAATAAGATAAGTAAGCATCTCTGTACATGCATCCTTATAAAAAAATGCAAGAGCAGACAGCAGCATGAGGATGATTGGTACTGCAGCTGTTGGGTTATAGGCTAATTCACATACAAGCAGAAACGAAATTCTGAGGCATTTTGAACATATGTAACTAACCCTAGCAAACTAGGATTGAGCAGATCTTTGGACAGGAGTATCGTCATTTGTGGAATGTCTCGATTAACCTTAAGTCTACAAAAACACAAAACAGTAAATCGTTCAACAGTAACGGAAAAATAACAGCAAAACATCGTTAAACAAATCTATATTGTGGGTGCTTCATAAAATGACACAAGGGTTGTCTTGAACTAGACCATCATGGAATGAGGTTCCATGGAAATATGCAAAGCTACCTTCCAAAATCACAATTTCACATTAAAAAACAAAACATTACACAATATCTAAGCTAGATGAGATTAGGTTGGTTTTGGTGCTATACAATTCTGGCGATGAATTAATTAGATGACATGTATACACAAATTGCAACTTATCTGAAGGTTGTTAATAATAGACACACACTTGAATAAAATGTAAACAAAATGATTTATAATACACAATAAATTGTATGAGCTACAAACATCAAAAGCAATATGGCACCATTCACTAATTTCAGTTTAAATAGTTTAGCAAGCTACCTTTCTAAGTTTCCTGTTTTTGGTTCCCAGTATTCTTCAATTCTGAAAACAGTCATTCACAGTATTATGGACCTGAATCAGTTTGCTAATGTCGTGACTTTTATAGCGCCATTGTCACATAGCACAATGCACCTCAACTCTGGAATAGTAAAGTTTATAATAGCGGCACAGTTCAGACAAAGTCGATCAGTCACAACCAGAAGATAGTGCCAATCCATGCTGACATATATGAACAAAGATGGTCAAAGAGTACAAATAATGATCATAAATTATTTGAATACCTTTTGAATCGGATATCGTTAAGCTGATGCAAATTCTAAAACATAAAAACATTTAATTTCAAGGATGTTTCAGTATGGTATGACTTCTTGGGATTATCAGTTCATTCTTATAGCACAATATGATAAAGGTGCTACAGAAAATAACAGATAATATTAATCAAAATGAAAGACCAGGAGTTACAGTTACCCTTGAACACTAGATATGCATTTATACTCATAAGTTGATATGATTTATGATATGGTAACTTGAGAATTCTCGATTAGATGACTATAATATCAGATTGGATGTCATCTAAATACCCCGTTCTGTGCATTCTGTGAGTTATGAGATGTCATGCAAGTACATACTTAAACTTAAGTTCCATCTGTTTCAACATTACAATGTCTCTTCAAAGGAAGATGACTTTGACTATTGTTTCATGTACAATGACCATTGCCTGATGCCTCTTGCAATATGACAATGCTGTTTAATTAGATTCAGCTGAGATGTTTTGAAACATTCAGATATTTAAAGACTAGTGCACCTTTCACAATCATGAGATCTGTCTACATCTGTGAATTTCTTGTCCTAGACCCAACCCAGCAACTCTTTAATCTGATATAGGTCTACTGTCTTAATCCCACTGGTCAATTATATGATCTGCAGCAGACTCAACTCTCGTAATCCAAATCTCGTTCATGGAGACCTACAGATGGTTCTAAACTCTCTTGCCAGATCTCTAACTATCAGTACACTAAACCTATTCCATTCCTTTCTCTGGCTGCCTATTAAACAAAGAATTCATTTAAAATCTGCCTTCACAAAGTACTATCACTTAATCATATGACCAACATATCCTGCTGAACCTCATACAAACAGATATTTCACTCAATACATAGTTGATCTAACTCTAGACGTGCCCTGCACTTGAACAGTGCTGAGGTTTTCTCAGCAAATCGTTCAAAGCTGTGCAGTTCATTCAGTCAGTTTTCTTCTGTCATTTAGATCTAACTTAAGTAGCATTCTTCTCTTTCATCTCTCGCCAGGCAGGGACTGACTTACCAGACTTCATGCTCATCTCAAGTGGATTCTGGTTTCACTTGAAGTGACAATTGATTGATGCCTTAAGCATTAAGATCATGGCACTATAGAAGTCAGAATATCAGATCATAAGATTCTACTAAGATCCTAATACGAACCTTCATGTACAGAAAAGCAACAACAGGAACAGACTTCTGAGGCATTTGCCAAATTCAGATTAACTCAAAGATAGGAAAACGATACACCACAAATTAACATTTAATAAAAGAAAGATAGTGCAGATGAATAAACCTGTACACAAAACATACCTTGATTTTCCGTTTAATAATTTCAGCACAGGTGATGACTTTGGTAATTGCTTGTGAACCACTTCCAGACCATACTATTTGTTTGCTTGCTGAGTCCTGGAATGAAAATGATTCACAAGATCTTTAGTTACATTACTTATAAAGTCATGGGTGGCCTTAAACGAGTTAATACATCAGGAGAAGGTTAATTTTGCTGTTTCTTGGTGCTTGGCCATCAAGACGTTACCAAATTAATGTAATTCAACCTCTGTAGCTCTGCCAACATAAACAGAATGCATCAGATTCAGTCTGTTTTCAACTATGCTGCCCAACATCTGCACAATCCACAAACAATTTCTCATAAATCTGATAATATGAGAGATACCCTCTACTAGCTCCCCCTTAAAATATTTATGATTGATTAATCAAAGGCAGAAATAAGTTTTGGATTCTCCCCATGGGTAGAACTCGATCAGTCACACTTACGTATATCAGGGAGTCTTATGTTCCAGTCTCAAGTCAACCTGGTCAACAATCGTCCATACTCTGCCGGTTGTGGAGAAACTAAGGAGCATCTTCCATATATGAACTTGAGTCCACTGTGCCTTGCAATGTCTTGGAAGAGTCTTCCACTGTACATGCATGCTGTTGCATTTGATTATGTTTGGCAAACATTCTCAAACTGTCTTAAATTAACTTAATCAGTTAGTCAGGCATCCAGTTCCTCACCAAAACAAAGTCTTTCATACATACACACACATCTACATAGAGCAGCATTTTGACAAGCTGTTTTGGTCCAATTTAACAACACAAACCAAACATTTAGATCACTGACAAACAAGTGCAAATGTGATTCATACTTGAAATTTTTGCAGGGCAAAGGTAATGAGATTTCGAATTTTGCTTCCCGCTTTGACCTTCATTTGAATCACTCCATCTACGAGTAGATCCTGAAAGGCAGCTGTGTCTTCCAACTCCTTCTCTTCTCCTTTCACATAGTTTTCCACTAAAAGAACACATTGTTAAAAAGAAATCTGGAGAACACATTGGACATGTGCCATCATTGGATTCACATAGATCTGACCTACACATCTGCAATTTATGATCACCTTACACACAGTGCAACTCGAGGCATAATAACTGTTAACAAAAACTTATACTTCATCACAAGTAGCAACCTACTTCCACAGTGCTTTATGTAATGTCATGTGCCAAGAGTTAAAAACACAGAATTGAGTATATAAATTATGAACCCTCTCAACCTAATGAATATATGTTTCTATCACTAAACAAAACATCTATCTGATCAACTGTTTTTGTTTTCTTGAGTCTTATGAAATTCCCAATCTACTGTCAAATTACACAACAGAGAATAAACAACGGTTGGCTCTAATGAAAACTACCGTACGTAAGCAGGCAAGATCTCGTTTGGCGCCGGTTTATTCCGCTAATTATGTATAAACAATACACCATCCAAGACTGTGTAATATTGTGTGTATGTATGTATGTGTCAAAACATTGAGCATTGTGCTGCTTCAAGTATGCCCCTAATGCTATCAACACTAGAGTGTTTTAAGACAATCTGCAAATGCACAAAATCCAATTACAATCAATTAGAAGGAACGATGAGCTCCACTTGGCAACTGCATACTGTAATGGATCACACAACATGATTGCTGAGTCATCTGACTTGAGACTAGAACTGAGAGCTCCCTAATGTTGGCCAGAGCAGTATCGGCAACTGAGGCTCTTGTCGGAATGACGATCTTGAATGTTCCACAACAGGAAGCCAGTGTGACGTTTCTCCCAAGAGGAATTGGAGTGCCAAAGGCCCAGTGGAAATCATCCCACAAACATGTATATAATGAAGTGATTGGTTCCAATGACATGCACAATACGGTGGTTCAATTATAATAAAGCAGAGCAGAGACAATTGATGTCAGCAGTATTCTAGTGCAATTCCACCCTTTTTGTACATGACGCTGAGGTGGTCCATTGACCTTGAGGTATTGACATTATGTACAATATCTAAGCAAGCAGCAGTGCCAAGAAAAACAGCTGAAGAAGAATGCAAAACATGTTAGTTATATTATTCCATCATCACATCAATGTCGACTATAACAATGATGAAAATTTTGAGTCTAAACTTTAATGTTAGCAGTTGGCTTTATGTCCTTGGATTTAAATCTTGTTCTTACGAAACCGTTTCTAGCTTTCATTCCTGTGTGTGGCATGAGAATCTAGAAAAGTGAAACGTTTGTGCTGCACAAATCATGACAAATTGCGTCATGTCTTCATCACATACGACTCAGGCTCATCGCAAAGTTGATAACTACCATCATCATTGGAATCATCATCTAATAAACTATATGTGTTGGACCTGTTGGTATTGAATCGTCATTAACCTTCTCACCCTTTTATTTTTATTTTGATCATTTGTATATCACCCCTTCAGCATATCTAATAGTAAGTAAACAAGACAAAAGTTATATTTATAATTAGGACATAACCGGAAATTGCCTCGGACATTCGTCTCGGCCGAATATTGGACTATTTGGAAGTATTTGCCTCGGCAAATATTACACCCGCAAATAGCAAAAAATAATTTTTTTTATAAAATATTTTTTCATCAAATAAATTTAGGACTATTACGGACTTACTTATAAGTTATTGATTAATTAAACAAGAACTTAGATTCCATTGAATTTTCTGTAAAATAATAATGTTAATTTATAAGTTTTAATTTCTTTTGTTTGCATTTCCCAGGTGGCAACCAAATCAGTAATTTTCCCACTTAAATTGGCTCCACCCACTTTCTGGTAAACATTAGAGAGTAAAGACGTCGTTGATAACTTCATATTTTAAATTTTAAGACAAGGTTTACATTTTTTCACTATATATAATAAATATATTGTTATAGCCTAGAGTGCGATGATAAGCTATATGAAGGATATTGTTATAGACTCAGCATTGACTATAGTTAGTTCTCCGTAGCTGTGCATGTGGCAGGTTAACTACGCTTTGCCTACGGATGGTACTAGTCGCTGACCAGATTTGCCGCTACTATTCGGTTCGTACCCGGATCCGGCAAATAGTTCATCCAAATACTCGGATTCTGTACTCGGTGGAAATTGTCTACCCGGTTATGCCCTATTTATAACGAAGCATACCTATTTTATTAAAATAAGTGAAATGAACATTTAAATGTCTGACAAACGGTTCTCTGCGCCATCGAAAGTGCGCTTTGGCACCTATGATAAATTTGCGCCCCTATGATCGTTGCTTAAGATTATTAATTTTAATGTCAGTCTACTTACTTCATGACTGTGTTGTTTAAAACCGTTATTGTAGTTTGGAGTCAGGTCAGGCATCGTGAGAGCGGTTAGGGTCAGGATTAGGTTTAGCATCTTCATTAGAAAACATGGTGCTTGCCGCGCAGCCGCCAAAATTTGCCTAAAGATACCGTACGGCGCCCAGAAGCCTAAGAACCCCTATACTGCACTTTCGCCATTGTGCGAAGCAGCGATAATACTTTTATCTGAAGTACGCATGTCTCGTGGTTACTATTCACGGCAAACAAACTCATTCAATGGCATATTATCAATCATGCAATATTTAACGATTTTATAAAATGGAAGAAATAAAGTTTACTCAGGATTTTAGCAACATTTACTGAGTAATCTGATTCCGCTGATGAAAATCTGACGGTGTTTATTATCGCAGTTTACAAACTGAAATACTGGTGCTTAATAACCTCTAAAATAGCAAAGCATTATATAGCCCATGCATTTATGGGCTAATAAGTAATGCCTCATCGACTTCATAAACTAGTATTGGGTGGTTATTATAGGGAGCCTATCTATGGTCCACATGATGGACCACATCAAAATATTATCAATATAAGATATTCTAGGTCTTTCGCAATTCATCTTTCCCTCAACCTATTATCCCTCAACCTATTATCACGCTGTCTTTAATATTGCCAACGGCTGTCTTAAAATGTGTCCAAACTCCAAAGTAGCCTAATGCAATTTTTGTGTTTCGGACGTGCTATATAAAACAATTCACTTTGGCCTATATGCCAATTCATTAAAAGAATTTGTCAAAGAAATCCTCAACATATTATGCATTAGTTTTCGATGGCTTAAATGCGTTTTTCCTTCTGTTTCTTCATCGTCCAGCCTCGCAGTCAAATATTGCTACTGGCCAAACTTGCAGTGCCCTAATCAGCCGTAATTTAGTTCAATAATTATTGGCCTTTCATATTTTCAGCAACTTGACCATAACGTACCGTCCACCAGTCCACCACCCTATTGACCCTAATGGCCAGCCTAATGGCCAGCCTTGATTTCACTTCGTTAGCGCAGTTCGTATTTCGTCCCTCCCTCGCTGCAGCCAAAATACAGAAAAGAGTTCACTAGCTTCACTTGCTTCAATCTGGTGCCCACCCAGACTGGCTGGCCCAGTGGTCAATTTCAGCCGAAACAAACCGGAACGCCGTCCTGGCACCTCCTGGAGTGCGGGAACGGCGTTCCGGCACCTCAGCCAGTGTAGGCTACTATACGTGCATGTAGGCAGTCTAGGCGTAACGTCTTCCCTGGCAGTTCCACCATATAATTTACTTCTATTCCAAAGTTTTGACAGTTATAGCATTAGCACATACGAAAGATGGCCATGCTATAAGCTGAGTTATTAACATTATGTGCAATTGTAATTAATGCATAGGTCCTACATCTGCCACGGTCTACCTACTATAGGCCTAACGCTGAGATTAGATGGCGTCTAAATCACATTAAAGGCCCATCCATATATTACGTACGCAACAAAATCATAATTTTTCGGACTCCCTCTCACTCTGTTGCACCCCGTACATTATATGGACTCCATACCCTGCCATGCGTAGGCCTACGTATACGCCTACATCTAAGCTCGACCCACTGGCCTTAGGCCTACAAGGGTTAAATACTAAAGGCATCTATATAACTAGGGCCGCTAAATGTCTAGAGTTCTGGGGCTGGGGCTGTAGACGGACATGCTTGCAAGAGAAGTGGGTCCTGTACTCGCGAGCATAATATTATTATGTCTTAGTCGAGGCCGTATAAACTGCCCCGACCGTCAGTCCGTGGGTACGTGGTGTTTCCACCTACCGACCGGTAAATGACGAATGAACTTGTCTGTTCTTCGTGCATCCGGTGGTTTGTGGGGGTATACCGGATGTGCGTCATCTTCTAGCAATGAGGGATGTGGACTGACTGCAGATGGGCCTAGGAGTAGGCCTAACATGTGCTGAAACTAAGAGCCAGCGCTTCACGTCACTCCAAACTTTGGACGCAACTCGATTTGTCAAGAGATTCTAAACATGATTATATAGCCGAGCCTAAGATCATCTGTCACGTGCAGTTGGGAATTGACTGTTGGCTAGGTTCTACGGGTGTGCGTGGGCGATCCATTGGGGACTCTTCAAACTTTCTGTAGTGTTTTGTTTGCTAACGATATTTTTTAATGACGTAGCATCATATTATAATGGCGCAGGTGGACTAAGTTTCCAGATGCATAGGCTTATAGACCTACAGAGACCCGCATAAAAGCATAGGCCGATTAAAATATATTTCAAACAGGAACGACACTCAGCCTTCCACTCCCTAGGAGGCGATGGCAACATGAGCAGCAGAAGCCGGACAAATCGGAGCGTAGCAGGCTGTCATGCAGTTATAATATCGACTCTTGTTTGGCTTGTTGTCAAGTGTTGCTAAATATTATTTTCATGTAGGCCTGATTATACTGCGATTAGCAGTACGAATACTGCGATTAGCCAGTACGAATACTGCGATTAGCCAGTACGAATACTGCGATTAGCAGGACGACTACGGCGATTAACCAGTACGAATACTGCGATCAGCAGTACGAATACTGCGATTAGCCAGTACGAATATTTTCAAATTCCAAACAATGAAAATGTTCTTGTTCTCTTCCAACAAATAGAAAAGCTCACAATCTCGACTCATAGTGCTCTATTCCGCCATCTGCAACAACACCAGCTGATGCTGGTCAACCGGTGTGATGATCAACCTCTGCAGTACGTGTTCTATGCTGTGATGATTGCAGACTTATTTGCAGTCCTCCAAGCATGACTCAATTCATCTTTCTGTTGCCAGGACACCCTATTTCCATCTTCGCCAAGTCCAAGCGAGCAAGTGAAGCGTTGCCCGATGAGTTTGCCACGAACTCTTACTAAGTTACTGCCATGTATGCAATCCACCAATGGTATACATATTGGCCAGTGGGACTGTACGCCACTCATTCACCGTCACTTGCCTCAGGCTCATCTATACTCATTGCCACAGAGGCTTTTCATTCAAATTAGTTTCAACCCGTGAAGAATGCCAACCTTATACTAACCCATATAGTTGCTTCGACACCCTCGTTAGGGTGCCAACCAGTGCCAATAGTTTAGAACTTTGACACCCCCTAAAAAATTCCTGCAAAGCCCATGGAGCATAGAGGACTATAGAAGCATCTCGCCTTTAACGAAAATTAAACCACCTAAGCAGCTGCTCTGCCTCCTCCTCCTCTTCCTCCTCCTATTCCTCCTCCTCTTCTTCTTCCTCCTCCTCCTATTCCTCCTCTTCTCCTCCTTCCTCCTCCTCTTCCTCCTCCTATTCCTCCTCCTCTTCTTCTTCCTCCTCCTCCTATTCCTCCTCTTCTCCTCCTCCTTCCTCCTCCTCTTCCTCCTCCTTCCTCCTCCTCTTCCTCCTCCTCCTATTCCTCCTCCTCCTTCCTCCTCCTATTCCTCCTCTTCTTCTTCTTCTTCTTCCTCCTCCTCCTACTCTCCTCTGTCATCCCTCTTAACAAGTAACTGAACTCAGACCTCAACTGGACGTCGATCTCTGGACAACCCCTCTGGTACGGCGCTCGTGAATAAGACGGTGCCCTGCGCTTAGCTTTAGATCATAAGTGCATTAGACATTTGGAGCGTGCGATCACGATTATGAACAATTATTGCAGCTGGATTGGTAAACGACAATTAAATTGACGATGAAGGCATTTCTAAGTAATGTATTCAGTGAAAATGCTGAGCCTATTAATTTTGATGCCATCATATGCCGAGGTCTAATGCGCTTAATACTTAATTAAACCCTCGAAGTAGAATTCCTACTGACAGGACTGGATACACATCTGAACTCTTCCGATCGTATTAGTAGTGCAACAGGCCCTTCAGACTTGAGTAGATCTTCGTCTGAGTTCCGTAGAGGACAAAAAACACATCCAGTGCCCGGAGATCGTTGCCTGGGCATGATGATTGTGGTTGCAGAATGGGGTGCAAGTCAATTAAAATCACAGCCCTGGAAATTCATCTGCCTATCAATTCACTCGCCCACAAACGCAGATGCACGCAATCACAAACATGTACATGCAGACCCACACACACACATACACACACACACACATACACACACACACACATACACACACACACATACACACACACACATACACACACACACATACACACACACACATACACACACACACATACACACACACACATACACACACACACATACACACACACACATACACACACCTGCCCTCGGCTAAATCGTTTGCGCGAGATAAGATAAATACTGTGTTATACCCTCACCCCGTCAGACTTCTAGTCCTTCTGCTGGAGTACAGGGCTCTTATAGCAACTGTCTGGAGACCCGATGGCGACAAAAGGCCGAGGGTCATCACACGATGGCGCCACTCGATTCGGCTGCAGCAACAGGTGCCATAGATACCGTTGCCAAGGCAAGTGATCCAAAGAAATCATCACAGCCCTATACATAATGCAGCCTACATTATAAAATTGCGTATACATATTAATTCATAAGTCTATGTATACGATTAAGGATATGTATAAATGCAGGCCTATGGCATTCTGTAGGCTGCAGTCATAAGTCTGCCTAACGCTTGTCTGTCTGCGTGTCTGTGTGTCTGTCTGTCTGTACATCTGTCCGTCCCCGTCCGTTAGTCCGTCATCAGTGGCCTAACCTAGTAAGTATGAGATAGCCTCAGATGAATCTGTGAGATCCGAAATATGACATGTCTCAGAAAGTCACTTCTGCTTGCATGCACGACTGACTGTTGGTCGGTCGGTTCGTCAATCCGTCTGTGCTCACTGCACACCCACACACCCACACACTCACACACCCACACACTCACACACCCACACACCCACACCTAAACACGCACATATTTGACATACCTATTATTCAGTATTCACATATAGGTCCATTTTAAGTGGATATCCAGTATCATGGGTTTAAATAAGCCTGGGTATGAGCAGAGGCGCGTTTACAGAAAGCGGGGCCCTAGGCGCAAACATTTTGAGGGCCCTCTGAATTTATACACTGAGTCCAAGCGGCCGTCTATAAATGACGTCACGCACCCATTGGAGGGTTATGCATCTGTGACGATTTGTTACGAAGGGGAGGGAGTCTGAGATATGTGACGTCACGTCATCACATTAAATATCGAAATACGCAACTTAATTTATTTTAAAAGTTCACTTAATAAAACAATGAGCCAGCTTCTGGTGGCGAAGAGGTTCAAAACACGCAGCCTTCGCTCTTACCAACACAGCTGATCGAGCCAAATGATATTCTCATTGACAAAGCAATTATGAATTACCACTATACACTTGTCATGTGAATACTTAGCTGCAAAAATAGAGAATATAAATTATTATATATAAAATATTTCAGGCGTGAGACATACTATTTTGTATGAAAGTTTTCATTTATTCGGGGGTCCCTCACCATCTCTGAGACGCTATTTTGTGTGAAATGTTTTCATTGATTATTTGATTAATGATTATTTGATGATTAATTTCATTGTTTTCATTGGCCTCTGAGACGTTATCTCGTATTTATGTTTTCATCACTTGGGGGCCCCCTGAATTGTTATTTTGCATGAAAAGTTTCCATTCATTTGGGACCTCCCCTGAGATGTCATGTTGCATTTAATGTTTTCATTCGTGTGGGGCTTCCTGAGATGTGATATTGTAGTTAATGTTTTCATTCATTTTGGGCCTCAGAGATGTAACTTTGTATGAAATGTTTTCATTCATTTGGGGGCCCCGATACGCTATTAACATTAACACACATTTTGTATGTAATGTTTTCATCATTTAGGGACCCCTGAGATTTGGGGGTCCTAGGCGCGCGCCTAGTGCGCCCATAGGTAAACGCGCCACTGGGTATGAAGATACCTACCTATTTGCAAATATGAATTCAGAGCTTTTAATCGTAAGCTTCTTCTATTGCTCTATCTCTTGAAGTCTGTTTCTCTGCCACGAAGACGATAAAGGTAAGGTACTTATGGTCTTCTGCATTCTGTTCCGCTTAAATGAGTCTTTAGAACCGTCTCGATCTAACCACAACGCATTTAGCCCCTCTGGTTGATTGATCGATTGATTGATCGATTGATCGATCGATTGATCGATTGATTGATCAATTGATTGATCGATTGATTGATCGATTGATCGAGTGATTGAACCCCTCTTTCTGACTTTCTCTCGTTCTCTCTCGGAATCCAGCAATATTGATTATTAGTCTACTATAGGCCTATATAGTATACGATGATTATTATCGTATCTCACTCGCCATCTTTGGCATTGAAGCGACCTGGCATTTGGAAACTACCGAGTTCGAGTGCACAATTACGGCTTACGATTAGCGCTTATGAGATTATGCTAACAATGCCAATAAGAATGCGAAAACAATCAGAATGCGAGGTGAATGCCAACAATGCGAAGAATAAGAAGATAACGAGGAGTATGAGAGCATAGGAGGAGGAGAAGGAGGAAGAGTAAGAAGAGTAAGAAGAGAAAGACGGATTTCACTGGTAGTCGTAGGCAGACGACTAAGTCTTTTGACGATTCTTATTCATGTGGACTGATAAATGTCAATGGTAGGCCATAATTATTATGGTCTACCATTGACATTCGTCACACGTGAGGCCAAAGACGAGAGATATTTCAACATTTCTGAATTAATTAAGTGAACTTTTCACAGTAAGTACCATACATTTTTGCTAAATAAAAAACATAGGATTCGAATTCGCGGTAAACGGTAGCCGGAGGTAGACACATCATTCTCCTCGTGTGTCTTAACATAGATGAACAATTACTAGAAATTAAAGGTAATGTATAGCAGAACGTCACATCATTTGCAGAACTATGTACAAATCATGCAAACAACGAATAGGCGCCTAAGTTAGGAACATTTTCAAGCAGAAATATTTGTTTTATTCCGGCTAAATATCGTTTTAGTTTTAGTTGCATTTATTTTCGTTTCGTTTTAGTTTTAATTGCCACAAATTTCGTTTTAGTTTTCGTTAACGAAAACATTTGAATATCGTTAATTGCCATTTTCGTTTTGGTTTTCATTAACGAAAACAACACTAGATAATAGCCTCGATCTTGCCCCTCTCCGGGCGTGCTCTCCCGACCTCTCCTCCGCTCCTTCTTTCTCTGTCTCTGTCTGTCAATCGCCGTGCCCATCTTTCTTTATATTTCTCTCGCTATCATTCCGTCTCTCGTTTTCTGGGCTCACTCTTACGCACTTTTCCTACGCACGTGCTGCTTCGTAACAGTTTCCTGGGAAACGAGAAGAGCCTGGTGCGATTGTCTGCTCGGCCGCTGCACGTTGTTCTGAGCGGGAACGCATCTTGTTTTAACTAAGCGATCGCAACCCGAGCGTGGGAAGAAACCTGGGAATAACCGGGCATTATATGCACAACAACTGCAGCTGATTCACCGATTACAGACTACGAACACACACACATGTAAGCTAAATTATTACCCATCACTATACAATACGCACCAGATATACATGTATATTGGCCTACGACAGGCTTTTCGTCGATTCAAGGTTCAGCTAATTTGCTCAACCCGCTCCTCTTCCACACTAACACTTCTTCGATTATTATATGCCACACTTCATCTATGTCGGCCGTATAACAATAGACCAGTCTAATGGCCAACCGCTCTGCTCACTTCTCAATGAATTGATCGAGAGAGATCGCCATGCATCACCTCTCCAGCCAGTTTGAATGAACGACTCGCCATCTAGTGTCCACGTGAAGACTACGGACCGTGCTAGCTAGAAATTCAAATTTCTTACATAATCCAGCAACGGGAACGCGCGTATTGTATGCAATTGCCAGTTACATTATAGTTACAGTCATTCTGACTCATACGCAGCGTGCATCCACAGGCTGCTGCATCAACCTCATGCTCATCTATCCATCACTCCTCAGGGCTTTTCATTTGAAACTCAAGCTCACCTTTCAAGAATTCTTACCCAGACTCACTCTGTCACCCACCCTAAAATCCTCGACCAAAGCGACACCTCTTAACGGCTACTCTACCTCCTCTGAGGCTCTGACCCTCTGGAAACCGGATTCTGCCCTTCTTCGAACTACCACTTTGACAATCCGTTTGATTTTACGCATCGCTTCGCGAATAAGCTGGTGCCCTGCGCTTGGCTTTCGAGTGGCGCCTTAGAAGTTTGGAGATTACGATACAATACGATACATATAAAAGTTAGCCTACATTAGCCCCTGAGTAGTACTTCATTATTTTTCAAGTTTTAGAATACATGTAGAGCCTAACAGTTTCGCATATGCCGAACTCAAGAAAATGAAGTCGTCTGCACTAGCCTACGTTTCACATTCACACCGACGACTAAGTGTCGGCATAAGCTGAGGGGAATTCTATCTTCCACCTCCTCTTCATTAACTTAATTAAGCTTTACCTCTTAATTCAATTAGGCTTTAAGCCTATCAGTCGGTCGGGAAATGAAACTATATTCGCTGCCTCACTCAACTCACTTTGTCCGACAAATGTCAGAAATCGCGGTCTAAACGTAAGTCTTTTGCTGACAGAGACCTTCCTTCGTGCGTATAGGCCTACGCACGGAGCCCACGGCCGCACAACCGACCGACCGACCGAGCAGGGTATTGTTTATAGCAGAGCGGCTGCCAGAGGTCATAGAGGTGCTTTCGGCTCCATACGTTCCCGCCTCACCCTTCAGTGAATCGTCGAGGCAAGCGAACCGCGTAGGATATAATACATGTGCGTATACGTACTCACGCGGGGACGCGGTAGTTCCCGGATATTTCTTGTTTTTGAACGGGCATCTGCGGAAGCCTCTATAGGAGGGGCTCTATCTCTATTGCACGGGGAAGTTGTTTTCCAGGGGCAGCGGCGAATCGCGCTTTTCCGTCTTTGGATTTTCTTTGGCAAGCTCCCAACTGAATCTGGAATAACGGCGGTGATGCTCTGAATGAGCTGCATTTCGTAACAGCGGTCAGTCACGATCGTCGGCGCTCGGTGCGCGAGTTGGCAAAATCGAGCCGCATTATTTGCATCTTTTAAAGTGTTTTTGGTAGAAGTTTAAAGATATTTCATTCTCAGGGTCGGAATATTTTCTTACGGTATATATTTATAGGCTAAGAGCAGAAACTCGACAGTGTATATTGGCGCAGAATTTGTTGAACCTTTTGGTAAGCTATTTGCTCACTTAAATGGGCATTACGTGAGATGTGAAACAGTGAAACAGTTACTGATGGAGGCCGTGGCTACGGAAAATGTTTACCTAAGGATTGTGAGAATCATGCATCATTTCAAAATCAGCAGTGGACGATTATATTTGTTGCGCTAACGTTCGCATATTGCATGAGGCTACGTCTTGGAGTTTTTCACGTGCGGAAAGTTGTTTGCAAGCTGGTGAGAATTAGTGTTGCGTATACTTCGAGACGAAGCGTTTGCCTACGTATGCGTTGTTTGTTTATTGAACCGGTCGCGATTAGAAGACCGTTAATGACGGATGTCGAGCGGTCGGTCGACGGCTGCTGCTACTTCTGGAGTAGAGATTTAACGGATAAGTTGTTTTGATGAGCCGTTAAGTTAGAGATATGGCAGCCAGCAACGGCGCAGCTTACCGAGATAATGATGGCCTGGGATAAACACTTTAAGGGAATGTCACACACCGTGGAAGGGTGGAGGAAGACACTGTCCGTATCTGGATTTAGAATTTCCCTGTCTAACTGGGCATCATGCCAACCAGGCAACTCCAGTTGGGCAACGATGCTGGTCTCAATAACAGATGTTCCCGTTTGAAGGCTTTAGTTGTAGATGCTCAGATCATGTGTGGCAAGGCATTGCATATATATAATCTACAGCATTGGGATAGTTCTGGTTAATATTTTTAACCAGAT
Source organism: Bimastos eiseni (assembly GCA_959347315.1). NCBI lineage: Eukaryota > Metazoa > Annelida > Clitellata > Crassiclitellata > Lumbricidae > Bimastos > Bimastos eiseni. Next base: position 50,478,701 of record OY365806.1, on the reverse strand, counting down.
GGCACATGTAAGCCAAAAATGATGTGATTAGGTTAAACGGAAACTTGGCAGCAACTTCATTGTTCGAAGTTTTCCAGCTGGAAGTTCCTTAAAATTTTGCGCACACTGCAGCATGTAACGTATCTTGGTATGCTTAAGACACGTCATTAACGATTGTGGTCATGATGTGAACTGACTGTTTATCAGATTCACCTTGTTTACCTTTGATGACGATGGAACAAACTTTACCAGGTGTACTTTTAATGATCGTCAGACAAAGGCTTTTCTCCTTGGGACTCTTCCTACTCTGCATTGAGATGCTCCTCGTTGCTGTCAGCGGTCTGAGACCTGGCTTTTGGAGCTACACGACAACTGATGACAAGGACTTTCCTACATTCCAGCAGATAACTGTTAACACAAGAACCGGAGACATATTTGCAGCCAGTAAAAACTCTATCTTCAAGTTCAATGGTTTGCTCAAACTAGTCAGCCAGTTGAAAACAGGACCAGTTCTCGACGACCTTCGCTGTCACCCGAGTGATGTGGACTGCAGCCGCGAAAAAATGATGGATAACAATGCAAAAGTTCTCGAAATCGACCCTTCCTTAAACTCTCTCCTCTTCTGTGGTAGCATTCAGCAGGGACTGTGTTCAGTGCTTTCAATGAACAATTTTACGCTGAGGCAGTTAGATGCAGCCAATCCCACAAACTTTGTTGGTGGTGAGGAAACGGTTTGCGCATTCTATGCCTCCAGTTTTCAAAGCCGTTCGTCGCTGTTTGTTGCACGAACTTACGATGGCAGGCCTCTCCACTTCTCAATGAAAGCAATATCTGCATTGTCGTTACATGAGATGCCCGATTCATCGATCTGGTTACAACCGTTGGCATCTCTTGACTTTGAAATGTCGGCAAAGTCTCAGCACATTGTTCGATATATCTACGGTTTCATGCATGACGGTTTTGTTTACTTTGTGACAGTGCAGCGTGAGTCGTTGGTTGACGAGCACTCTTTTGAGACCAGACTAGTCAGAGTCTGCCAGAATGACTCCAACTTCTACTCGTACACGGAGGTGACGCTCACCTGTCGGCAGAAGAATTCGGTTGCAACGTTTCTGAATGTCGCACAGGCTGCGTCATTTGCTCCAGTTGGAAAGGATTTCTCCAGACGCCATGGACTTCCAGAGAATGAGGTGGCTGTCTACATCGTGATGGCAAGGAGTAAAGAGAAAAGCTGGCAGCCAGATGCAAGCTATGGATCTGGTCTGTGTTTGTACGCTTTGACAGACATTCGTAAAGCCTTTACAAAAGCTCAACAAGATTGCTATCGTGGATACGGTCGCTTGCTTCCATGGATAACTTACATGGAGCCAAGATGCTCAAAGAATGTAAGCTCACACTTTCAGCCTTTTTATTAAATTACATGGAGCCAAGATGCTCAAGGAAGGTATGCTCACACTTTCTGCCTTTTTCTTTTTTCTTCATAGCTGTGCATGTTTTTTGAAAACCACAGGTAAGTTGATCTCATGATCCTTTTCTAGTAAACAAACTTTCTTAAACGGTGGCAACTGTTGGGAGTAAATTTTAATTGGAATGAGGTTTTCTTTTTGGTCTCTCTTCTGTTTGTATTGTCTTTCATTTATGTTGTGTTTCTATCTCACAGCTAAATATCAACTTCAAATGCTAATTGCTTATTGAAGGTCTTTCACAGCTGAGAAGACTAATTTTCACTGGCAGTGTTTGTATGTAAGGCATTGTGTTTATGTCTGTATGTACCAGTATATATAAGTAAAATTATGTATGTATAAAAGTATCCACTTTTGTGTGTATGTTTGCACAAGGCCAGTTGTACAGTGCCTTTGAAGAACCTTGTAAAGACTGGTATAATGTTTCAGAAGTGCATGCAGCTACTGTTAGTCTGACCTTACCATCTTGGACTGGTAAGAGGCCAGCAAGAGTTGTGACCCTGGATGAACAAATCCCTGGCCACATCGTTTGTGGCCATTAGTGATAAGATGAGTCAACCATCTTTCAATGTCAGTCAGTCAGTCAAGGCTGCTACTCTTCATGTCCAGCCATTGCAATCCTAAGTTGTAAGTTGATGGGCATGTGCTGTTAACCTGGAACTGTATACATATGGCAGGCAATTAGTCCTATAATGGGATCCAGTCTTCCTGTTCCATTGAAACCAATGATTTGAACTAATGTCGCACAAACAACATTCATAGAAAGCAACTTTTTTTCAGTAAGAGACAGTTATTGTCAAGTTTTTGGTAGCAAAAGCACAGTGATTGTCATTAAGTCTTGTAATGACCTGCTTTAAAATAGTTCCATTAAATTCGGAGAAACAAATTGAAACTGTTCTCTTGACCTTCTTTGTTGTATTGTCACTATGGAATACTCCAATGAATAGTGTCTAGTCTAGTGTGTGATGGCACTTGTTGACTTACTCCTGGTCAAGTAGGAACCTAATAGGCTGCTGCATTTGATCAAACATCATAGACCATGAGTTACTGAGAAGCATCTATCCAGTCCAGCTCCAAAGTTCAGTACTTGGTAGACTCTTGAGTGTAATCCTTTAAATTACATTTAAGAATAGGAATTACAGGAAGATTCCAGGCTCATGGCATTCAGCAAGGAGGCATATTGTGGAAATTTATGTTTAATGATACTTAAGCATTTCTGTATCTTTTCTAGATGCAAAATAATATTTATGTATTGTATGTGAATCAAAATAGAACCTTTGGCACTTTAATAACGAGAGTTTAAATAAAGTGACTGGGAAACCAATGCAGCTCATTCTCAAAGTATTAAGAGGCTCATGAAGGTGCTACATGAATGTTGAGATCCATTCTTGCTTTGTACTGCTCGTTGTCTTGCATGTGAGCGTGGCTTTTGATACGATGGGTCCCAATGTCCTGTTGACCAGTGGAGGCACCTCAGATGGAATTTGTGGCTGCTAGGACAATCATTGGAGTGACTTTGCTCTTGCCTGAATGTGCAAATGATGGTGATGACCAATGACATTGGCATGGACAGCACAGTATAGGCACTTGTTACATGCTGAATAGTTTTAGCAGTGGTAATTTGGCCTTTTTAGCATTTAGGTACAATTGTCTAGGGGACAATTATTGTGAAGAGTTTGGCAGCAAAAGCACAGTGATTGTCACTAAAACAAGTGCAGCTCATTGTTAAAGTATAAGAGGCTCATGAAGGTGCTCAAGTTACAGTTACGGCTCTAGCTAGCTTTTTTTTGGGATCTTACTGGCTACACTAATAGATCTGTTAGCTTTAAGAGTACAGTGTAGATTGACTGGGTAAGTCAGTAGTGGTTCACCCCTTGTGTAACTAATGTCTGAAACCAGTGAACATTAATTGACTTGAAGTTTAACAGTCATCAACCATCTATTGGTAGTGTCATTTGATGTATTCCCTTTGACCTTATAGCCAGACATTATTGTACCTTTTTGAAGCAATTAAGTCACTCCTGCACCTCGAATTGAAGAGGTTATAAAGAAACCTACGAATGCATTGTACAATTGCTAGGTATTGCATTAAAATCTGTCACTAGGTCTGTGAATGTTCTAGCCAGACTAGGAAACCCCACAGTGGGTGATGCTTTGACAGATTGTGAAATAATGGAATGTTAAGAGAATGAGGCAGAAATTAGGACAAAGTAACACCAGCAACTCAACTGGAAAAGTGTTTTCGTATATTTGCAGTTTGACAAAGAATTTCACAGAGACCAAATACAATGAAATCCAACAATTGGTTGTATTTACAGCTGCAAAATATGCAACTGTTTATAGCACTTACCAAACATTGCAATCGGATCATTCGATCAAAACGTTGTTTAAATAATGATCTGGTCAATATACAGGAAGTGCTGCTAAACATGACCTTATTTGTAATCTGTGAATGATTTAATTGTGTACTTGATCCGAATTAGTAGAACTCTTATCCTGACTGATTTAAACTGCCAGAATGAGGGTTTTATCAGAAGATAATAGGCTAGGAATGGATGTATAATGGGGTGCCAATTTGATCATTACCAGTCTTCCAGGAGGGTAAGGAAGTAGAGTCAGTCTTTCTTCAGGGCTGGTGTTGGGGTCAATGGTAACATGGCACCCCAACAAGACACCCAAGTCCTGAGCAGATAAGGGCAAGGGGAAGTCTGTTTTCTTTCTACTGATCTGCTCTCCTGTCTTGAAAGTGTCTTCCTTGAAGTATGTATTCCTTGAAAGGTCACAGTGACAAGTACCCATCCATAAAACTGTCTCAGGGCTGAACAATGATTCAAGCTAAAAGTTTTGTTAGAGTAATCTGTCTTTTGATCTGAAGAGTTGTGTGTTTTTATTGGTATGTTTTTTGTGTGCTTGCACTTGTAGTGCCTTTGTCAGACCTGTGCTTATAAGGTGCTATATAAATAGACAGATGCACACATACTGACATGAGTGTGCACTTTTGAGTTCAATTTAGAAGTGTTTGTGTCCCGGTCTGTCTCTGTGTTTTGATGTGTCTCTGTTTGTTAAACTGTGTGAGTTTCTTTAAGTTACACCAGGTACCTGTATTTGTTCAGAGGTGTAGGCTTATTTGTGTGTTTTGATGTTTGCTGTAAAGTAATATCTGGAAACAGCAGAATCTAATTTAACCATACCTTACCTTATCTAGTTATACCTTATTTCTTCTTCACTTACTCCAGTTTACTTGTCATATGTTATTTTATGATGCCTTCTATAACTGAACAGTAAGGTAAGGCAAAGAGGTTTTCTTGAAGTGGCACTTTATAAATTTGCAGTTACAATTATGGTTACACTGTTGTCAATTACCATGCCATATGCAATGCAAGATAAGTCTATATTCAGAAGGCTTGGGAAATATAATTAAAGAGCAGTAACATAACTAATTATGCCATTTCTTACAGCACTATATTCCTTACATATGCCATATATTCTTTTCCTTACCCGATCTCATCTTACCTTACATTGTTTCATGTTACTTTACCAGGTAGGCTAATTACCATATCATACTTTAGATTGCATTAAAATTAAATGGCTGTAAAGATTTAAAGATTTGTTTTACATTTTATTTTTGACCATATCATTTGCTAACTTTATTACCTGCTAATAATGTTCATTGACCCGTGACCACTGTGCCTTGTTTATTTGATTACTGTTGTTGCTGTTGTTCATCTGTTGACCAGCCTACAAGTGCTGCCAGGATGGATGATGATTTCTGCGGTCTTCCCTTGAATGTTGGCATTGGAAGTCGGTATCCACTGTCGGCCGAAACGAACTTTACAACGAACAGCTACCTGGGAACCTCTCTGGCAGTCATATTTCATCAGGGAAAGACCATAGCCATCATGGGCACCAGCGACGGCAGTCTAATGAAGGTAGTTCACACGATATCTGTATCAGCTCCCGATTTATATCCACCATAACTCAGCTTCTGGTTTCCTGGCAGCTGCCTGCATTTCAGCATTTCGTCAGAATTACTGTCATGTGTCAGTGGTTCACTGGAATTCCTGGTATTCACTAAAGTTCTATCAGAATTCCCTGAGTCTGACATTAACATTTGATCAGAAATCCTGATATTTATGTCTGTATACAGCGTAACATTCCTGGTGTTTATCATTGTTTTATCAAATTTATGGTATTTTGAAATGAGCAATTATTGTACACCTTATCTACCTATTAGTATTTCACTGGGATTTTGGTTTCTGTCAGTGTTTATCAGTGTTTGTATCTTATTAGAATACTTATTATCAGTGAATGAAGAGTTAGTTATCTTGCCCTTAGCGACCACTTTGCCTTATTTCTTACCTTATCTTCATCAGCTGTTGAATTACTGCTATCATGTTCTGACTGTTGGTTGGAGATCCAGGACATTACTTTTGATGTAGAACTACATGCCAGAGATAATTGACTGTCCTAGTTTCCCTTATGATCTAGAATCCACAAACTTACATGGTTACAGATACATGTAATGCAAACAAGAAGCCTTTCATACACCATTACAAATTACTTAGACAGCGTGTGACTTAAATTATTTATTTAGTGAATTATTAAATAAATTACAAAAAACTGAATTGTTTGACATGAACAACTAAATATAAAAACAGGTCTACACATGTTCTCATAATTATTCGAAGATGGTAACAATTGGTATCAAATAGGATATGCCCTGGTGATGAGGCAGAGGAAGCATGAGCTGATGAAGACATTGGGCAATGTGGGGTCCTTGGGCTATTGTTTCTTACATTTATTAATTTCCACTATTTATCCAAGTATCCAAGAGATGGCACTAAGCAATTGTGAGTTACGCTTGCTCTAGGCCCCTACTCCGAAACTGTATCAGGTGAGGCCTTAACCCGTGTTGTTATCTGCATTGCCAGGCAAAGGGTTCTGACCAATCAGCCGCTGTTTCTAAAAAAGTTGGCTACCTTGCTTCATGCTCAGTCCATAGCAAGGAATATCACTGCCCTGCACCTCTGTGTGCTCTGTTATGTGTTTAATCTCATTCAGATCTAAACTTACGACCCATTTCTATGATACACTTGTTTCATATCCACCATAACCCAGCTTTTGATTTCCATGCTCCTTCAGATTCTACGAAGACTGTCCAAATGATAACGCGTTTTGACCTGAAGTGACCTCTAATTAACAATACATTCTGATAATGTTGCTATTGCAGTTAATGGATTAGATTTGATTAGAATCCATTGTGTTTATTTTATAACATGCATTTAAGATATCACTGAATAACTTCTTAGCAAAACTCCTTCATGTTGCTCTGTGGAACGAACAGTTTATGATCAAACGATCAAATGGGTTTTGAGGTAAGGAAATTCGGCAGACCGAGTGGATTGTCCTAGAGTACTTTAAAAACAAGGAAAACAAGGTAGCATCGAAACTGCGAGTGCACTCAGGTGGCTAAAGGAACATCAATATTGTGGTCTTTCACGGGAAAATATTTCCATAGTCCTGTCAAAGTATTCTTCAATGTGCGGATGAAGCACCGGCTTCATCAAGCCTCTGGCATGGCTGGAAATTAACACCAGCTGATCCGGTCCCGGCAGCTGATCTATATTTTGCTGGCCATCATTCGACAGCTGGAGGAGATAGACCTCTGCCTGCCTCTGCAACGACGGCTCCATCCTCCTCGTTCCCAGGCACTTCTTGGCAGCATCCCAGCACATCAGGTGTGAACAGCCGAAAATCCTTGACAATGCCGCGGGTGTTTTTTCTCAGGCTGCAATTTCATCTCCGGTTGCCCAATCTTCATGAAGTAAGGTAAGGTAGAGTAAAGTTATGCTAAGTATGGCAAGATAATGTTAGTTCAAGTTAAGCAACGTGCATCAAGTTTACATTAAGGTTAACTTACGTTTTATTATATGAGGTGAAGTGGAGTCAAGCAGGATGAAGTATTTTTTTATGTTCAAGAACTAAAAATAGCATAATTTAAGTATAACAAAGAGACTTGCTGACCGTGCTGTCCTGATGAGATATGGCCCGAGCCAATGATGAATAGTCTGCTGTCTTATACAAATTCCATCCTCCTTTACAGAGATTGCATTGGTTACTACTGATGCCCACAACTGTTTAACACCATAACTTTGTTGGATGGAGTTTGGTTTGCAAAGAAAGGTTGGGAAAGCTGCCATTATATAGCACGCGTTCTACTCGGTATTGGCCTCTGCATCTGCAAGCTGCTATTGTGCCTGATGTGGCATGTTAGGTAACTGGTATCCGGTTGTTTTGCCACATGAGGTCAGTATGCCACTTGCAGATAGTGTTACAACCACCACTCAGTTCATTAGTTACTGCAGTTGGCTGCACTTATTATATACTGCCTTTCAAGAACCTCTCATGGTGCTGTCAATCAATTACATTAACCTGCAGGCATGTCAATCATGAAGGCATGTGAGCTAATCAATTAGTGTGGAAGGTTTTTTATTCAAGTAAATGAATGTTCTAGGCATTCTTGTCAATTAAATAAATTTTCAAGACTGTCTATTCAATTTAATGAATCTTCAATACGTTCTTGTCAATTAAATCAATTTTCAAGACATTCCATTGAGTTTAATAAATTTTCAAGATTTTCCATTCAAGTACTTGAATCCTCAAGAACCTCTTCTGTGAAATGAATCATCAAGACTCTCCATGCAAGTAATAAACTAAGCTATCTTGTCAATTAAACAAATCTTCAAGGCTTTCTGGGGTGGCCATAGAGTAATAGATTGGGCACTGGGGCACAGAGCTGAGGAACCTAGTTCGATTTCCATAACCCCCATAAGGTTAACTAGTCCTTCCTTTGCTAGGTGGCGATGTTGGCTAAATTAGATATATGACGTAGTGGGTGCCTTGCATTGATGCCAACAGTTTCATTCAACTCCTGCAATAACTCGTCATTATTTGTCCATACTATGTTTCTAGTCATACTGCAGCTTGTCAGTTTGAAATTATGCGAAAATTATTATTATTATGATCATTATTAGTTTCATTTCTTGTTGATTAAATGACTCTTGAAGGCTTTCTTGTCAGTTAAAAATGAATCGTGAAGACTTTCCATATAAATAAACGAATATTCAACGCTATTTTGTCAATTAAGTGGATCTTCAAGGCTGCCTATTAAAGAGTTCTTAAGGCTTGTCACGTTTAATGCATATTAGGAACACCTGGCTAATTAGGGAAACCTCAGACATGCTGGAAATTGGCTTTCTTTGGTGGCTTGAGCTGCTGAGGCTGCAACCTATAAAGGAGACTTGCAGAGGGATTGAGTGTAAGTAAGTAGCCTTACTTACTTTTAATCCCTCTATAGCGTATCTCTATATCAGTGGTGTCCAGCATTAGGCCCACAGGCTGATTTTCGTAGGGACCCACCTGAGCTCACGAAATGTCTGCAATTTCTGAAATTTTCTGTAAAAATTAACTTTAAGAGACAGTCACTGGTCTGCTTGCAGAGTTATTCATTCACAATTTACCTGAACTATTATTAAACATGCCGTGTATGGCATAGATTCAAGCGCTTGTTTATTGTGATTATGTTATAATAAATTTTAATACAATTAATTATTTTCAATATTTTTTTAATAATTGTTTTTGAGTTATTTTTTTAATAATTGTTTTTGAGTTTACCGATTTGGCCCTTGGCTTCAGGAATAATTTCTTCAGTGGTCCATGCCATGGTGTCAAAAGGGTTGAACAAAACATCGCTCCACGTGATTCATCCGGAATCATTTAAAGAATCCAAACAACAACTTTTGTTTCCCAACTTTAAAATGCTGCCTTTATAGCCTCCCCGTCGGATTTTGCATATGCCCATCTTTTGCCACTGTCACATGAATTCCGTCTTTAGCGGGGGTGGGGGACGGGGTGAAACTTCAGCCATTTTGGAGACATTCAATTTGGCACTTAAATCATGATTGCCCAAACTTTTACATACAATCATGTGTATCAGATAGCTGTCATGTCAAGTACAACTCCATCAAAGGTCACTGTAGTCATCGTGTCCCTATACAGATACAACATGTATGAGACTGACCCAAGGACCAAATCTTCTGTGACATGCAAATGAAGCCTTCATCGGAAGAACCGTGGAAGTCCATTTTCGGTTTATTGATATACCCCCCCCCCCAAATTTTTTGAGTCTACAGATATAATATATCTGTACAGCCTACAAAGTCTGTAAAGTCTACAGATAGATATAATATATCTGTAGACTTCACAAACATTTTAAAGTCTACAGATATATTATATCTGTAGATTTAAAAATATTTTTAGGGGATATATCGATAAACTGAAAATGGACTTCCACGGTTCTTCCGATGAAGGCTTCAAATGTATTGAGGGCCCCTACTGTGTTGTAGGAACCAATGACTATAATATTTTTCTTTTATTATATGTATAATAATATCACATAATAATATAATATCTATAATAATATCACAGGCAACACTGTGAGCAGTACAACATGAATTATGTATCTAAACATTTATGTAGCACCCTTTCTGGAACTTTAAAGCTGCTGAATCGATGTATACTTGCAGATGCATACAGCCATGCTTATACTGACGAATACTGAATTATCAATAACTTATCTTCATATGAAATACTTCTATGTTGAATGATATTGTTCCTTCATTTCTTCTTCTTCTTCTTCTTGTTCTTCTCAGGTCTTAATTGATGGATTGAACTCAAGAATCTATCAGGTTCTTGACTTAGGAGCTGAACTGACAAATCGCTTCCCTGTTGCTGCTGATATGGCACTTGACTCAACGCAGGACCATTTGTATGCTCTTACTGGACCGAGGGTGAGTCATCACATATTACAACTCATTTTATTGTGGAACAGTGTAATTGAATAAATGTGTTAAAACATTTTAATGAACCATAATTGGTACATATATTGCTGTAATCACTCCATTGAAATTTATCTGGTGTAATGAGGCAGCCCCTTCTAGTGGAACGTTCGTTCCTTTGGGGCATACCTTTTGTTTGCTATTATACAAATGTGTTAACTAATGGTTTATATACTCACTTGTATAATTTCATGTTTCTTCTGCTTTCGAATTTGGTTTTGTGAACAATAAAGAACTTTTGGTTGATTGATTTATTGATTGATTGATTGGCTGATTGATTGATTGGATGATTGATTGATTGATTGATTACAAGACTTGTTAATGTGATACAAGGTGAACTATAGTATTGTTGAGTGGTAAGGTATTTTGTGGTGAAGTAATTGAAGAGCAATAGGAATAGCACGAGAGTGGTTTATTTTCCAACGTACATTCTCCAAGAGAATTTCAAAAGACATGGAATTAAACAAATTTTATGCTTCACTATTGATGACAAATTTCGAAATATACAAATATACAACAATTTGCCATGAAAAGATTTTTTTCATTTGCATCAATTTGCATCCTGTGAGCAAACTTTCTCCTGCATGAACACCAATAAATCAAAGTATAGGTGGTCTCTCAGCTCACTGATACAAATTTGGATTCTATACTACGGATTTCAACAAGTACATTTGATACTGGATCATGGGAAACTAGTTAAAAACCGTTTGCCATTTCTGAGATCTCATTAAATATTTCTGAAGTGTGTGAGCCTATTGTGAATGTAAGGCCTAAGTAAGAGACAACCACAAACAGACTCACTATGAGGCCCATTCACAAAAATAAGTAGCCTATTGAAAAATCAATGTATTGTAGATGTGGACTATGTAACTATTTAACCGTTGTAATGGGGGGGGGGTTAGAGCTAAGATGTACGTGCGCATGGGGGAGGGGGTCCGATAAAACGATTTATTTCATATGGATGGACCCCTAATTCACACAATCTAGTTTTAGTTACTTACTTTAACTATTACTATGATCATTATGCCATCATAATATTATATTAAATTTTTTTTAAATGTGTTAAATTTATAGTATACCTAACTATAGATTCCTAGAACATTATCATGTGGCCTTCCGAAAAAAAAAAATTTTCATGAGGCCCTCTGCATAGAAAATGTTGTCCACCTCTGAGTTACATATAGATATTCTTTAAAATAATTTTCATCTTTTAGCCTCATTTTAATGACCAAAATCCTGAATCTTTTGATAGGCTAGCATCATGCTACAGTCCCAGTTGTAAAGCAACAAACAACCTAGTTGTATGCTGCAGGAGGTAGGGCTATGTGTACTTAGTCTTCATTTTGTTACTCAATTGGCAATTTGTAGTGCCGCTGTATCTAATGCAAGGGGCAATGGGGCATAACAAATTGTAATTAGTAACTTCTATTGTGCCAATGTCTAATGCACAGGGTATCAACCGATGGCACACCAAAACCCTAGTAATAGTCAGCTCATTACCCAGATGATATTATATAGATGGTATTATATAAATTTTGATTGTAGATGACGATAGTTGAGCGTGACTGTGTGCCCTTGGGTGTTGTTGTTTTTATGTTGATTTAGCAGAGTTATGAAATCAATGAGTTTTCCCTGAGTCTGATAAATCTTCCCAATGTAAGAAAGGGAAATGGGAGATGAATCATTAGTCACAATTGGTTACAGTCGATTGATTGTTTGCATTATTTGGACGCTGAGTCTTATGTCTGGTGGTGAAGCACAGTTGCTTCTATCATTCTTACACTGTTTAACCTTTGTCTGGATTTTAATGAGGATTTCCTGGGTGGGGGCGACTGGGGCCACAGCTGGTTGGCAGGCGTCTCCATGACCTCACAACCCTCAGGCTTCCATCATCTGGGAAAAACATCTGATTTGGCAAACTCCTTCAGGGTTCTCGAGTTTGAACTCTTTCAATTTTAGTTTTTACCGGAAGTGGTAAACCCCTTGCCGCGTTCCCTTCTCCCCCTTAATCGTGTTGTGGATTCTGTGTCCCTACACGTCTGTTCCCATTTGGTGACAGAGACCTGGAAGTTTGAGTCGTTTTCTTAGGCTGGTACTAATGCATCTTCCAAGACAACAGCTGGCTTTGCCACAGCTGTTTTGGTAACCTGATATGATAGATGACATAGAAAGTCCTTCAGTGTTCCTTCTTCCTTCAACGTTGGTCCCGATTCTTGATTCTCCTTATTAGCAAAGAAAGACATTGACTCTGTTTCAGATTAAAAAAACCTGCCCTGTAAGTCGTCGCTTTGACTGGCTGTATGTCATAGGTCAGTTCGTCTGAGGAAGTGCCCTAGGCATTAACAGACTATGGCAGTGCTAATACTACTTCCTGTTATGAATGCCTTCATTTAAAAAACGATGCTACAGATCAGACAACCATCAAAGTACAACCAATGAATTTAATTGCATGTATTATGAATGGGGTTAAATACTGTTAATGAATTAAATTTATATATATATATTATGTACAATGAATGAAGTTTAATACCATGAATGAATATAAAATATAATGAATGAGTTAAAACATATGATTACAATGAATGGTGGCACTATAACTTTTATAGGTATTAGTACTACAAAAACCACTTTATTGTATCAGGGTAAGTGGGTTACAATGGTCTCTCTCTCTCGCTGTCTCTCTCTGTCTGTATGTTTCTCTCTCTCTCTCTCTTTGTCTGTCTGTCTCTGTCTGGCTGTCTCTCTCTGTCTGTCTATGTCTCTCTCTGTCTGTTTGTCTCTCTGTTTGTCTCTCTGTCTCTGTCTCTGTCTCTTTCTCTCTCGCTATTCTCTCGCTATGTCTCTGTCTCTCTCTCTGTCTCTCTCTCTCTGTCTCTCTCTCTCTGTCTCTCTCTCTCTGTCTCTCTCTCTCTGTCTCTCTCTCTCTGTCTCTCTCTCTCTGTCTCTCTCTCTCTGTCTCTCTCTCTCTGTCTCTCTCTCTCTGTCTCTCTCTCTCTGTCTCTCTCTCTCTGTCTCTCTCTCTAATGGCTGTTTGGAGTAATTTATTGCTTGCAGTAAGTACACCAGAACCTCATTAAAAGGAAGTCGTTTAACTGCCATTATTAGACACAAGAAGTATTCTGCTATCAAGTTAGGACAAAAAGAAGGTCAGAATTAAATTTGGGAATACGTGCCTGACCACGTGACATCGTAATTCTGCTAATGGCAGCCACGTAGGTTACAAGGTGGTCCTGGCATACTTTGAGTGGTAGTTTCTATTCACTGAGTTGCTCTTTAAATTAGGAAACCAATTTCTGTAGCAGTGACAATAAATCTTAATTATTTTCTTATCATCTGTCAATAGGATGACATTCTCTCCTCAGCAGCTGTGGTTTAGGAAATATGAAACAAATGTGGAATTAATGGCTTTTAAACTGCCAGTATGTGCTCCGCTCCAGCTCTTGTGATGACATCTACTCTTCCCTGTGCAATGATGATGATGATGGCGACGACGATGATGACGATGATGTTGATGATGTTGATGATACTGACATCATATAAAAGGTGTTCTTCTCTCTTAATTCCTTTCCAATGGGTTCAAGTGTATTCTGTTTCTAGGTAATAGACTGAACATCTATTATTGGCGCCTCCTATTCACTCTAATCGCCCTTTCCAGTTAACCGCCCTTTTGTCAATTCAACTATCCATATCCACTTGATCTTTCTGCTATTTCTATCTCCTCCTCAGACATCCCACTCCCATCCTACCGCCCATTACTATTACCCTTCCTTCCCTCCGACTCTTACCTGCCTCCAATTACCCCTTTCCCTTTGAACGTAGCCCAATCTCTGCGATACCCTTCGACAGCCTTCTGCACTTAGAACAACCCCTCGATTCTCTCGATCTTTTCAACCGGAACAAATATGATTATTCACCGACTGATTTACGCTGAGTTGCTTTGCCCGATGAGTGGCCCATCGCCTCCTGCTGCCAGTGATGCGGCTCGATGCAGCATCTGGCTGCGGAAACAGATTCCGGTGCCTGTGGGATTTCTAGGCACCTATAGGCATTCTGCACCTTTGACATGCAGATTTAGTGCAGGAAAAGGGGAACTGTCGGATTGGAGCTCTAGGCATAATAGCCATTGTGGACAACGGTAGGCCTACTGACGAACGAAGCATCGACAAGACAGGGATGGGCTTGTGGACACCGTTTCAGACGGAATTAAAATACGCTGTACGTACGCCTCAGTCAACGGGGTGGGGGTTAATAGGCAGAGCAGGAGGGAAACACGTGGCGTTCCGTGGGAACTTTGGTTGCTGACTGGTGGTGCATGGGGGTTGCGTCACCGTTAGCCTAGGTAGCCATGGCGACCGGCTGCAACCAATCAACGCAGCAATGCCAACCAATTCACATTCCTCGGTTACTATAGTTACTACGACCACAGATGTAGGCCTACGCCTGAGAGCGAAATGCCAAAATCGTTCGACTACCCTGCATTCTCTGCCTTCCTTCTTCCAGGGCAGTATATGAAGATGTAAACACCAACAACAGCAGCTGCAGCAGCAGTAGCAGCTTGGTCGTGGTAGTCGTTTGGTTGATTGATGCCATGTAGGCCTATTTCTTAGCGGAAAGTTGCCGCCCTGTTTTATTTATACGTCCGTTTGTGGCTGTGCTTTAGCGGACATGGAGCGTAGGCCTACAAGGTATCCCGTTAACTGTTTGTCTAATGGCATTCGTTCGTCAATGACAAACTGAGGGACCACGAAAAGGAGAGAGACGAGTAAGAACAGGAGGTTGTTAATTGCAGTTGTGTCTGCCGTTCAATTTAAAGATAAATACGAAGGTAAACGTCTTTCAATTGCAACCATGTGATCTTGT
The DNA here is from genome assembly GCA_959347315.1 of Bimastos eiseni. NCBI lineage: Eukaryota > Metazoa > Annelida > Clitellata > Crassiclitellata > Lumbricidae > Bimastos > Bimastos eiseni. The sequence goes on along the minus strand of OY365806.1, from coordinate 50,463,502 downwards.
CCGTCGGCAGTTTTCAAGAAATTGATCCCAGAACAACTAAAATTGATGGAGGCAGTCATTAAGCATCCGGTTAAAGCGTGTATACCTTGTTGTACTTGCGTATTACGTGGTAGCAAAATAATGTCATTGTATCATTTTACCGAACATTTGTATGGCTACTTTATCAGGCAGTTTAAAGGCATGTTGGTCGATTCGTTAGCTCTCTAGGTCCAACAATTGCTGTTCCTATCTGGCTGAGTGATCTATCCGTGTAAGTCTCTGTCCCTAGCAGCAGTAGAAGGATATTGTGCAGCATAAGGCCCGTCTTGCTGTGCATTGGGGTTTATCCACCACCAGCTCGAGAATCTTAAGGTTAAAACATGGAACACGTGAGCTGTAGACCCAGGCCTACATTCAGTCCATTAGGTCACTTGCATTAAGTAGGTTAGGTAATGTATAGGAAGGCCACTTCCACAATTGACCTAAAAATAATTTGCACCCACAAAAATAATAAAATAGGGTTTACTGAAAATTGAATGAAACAGTAACACCATGACAACATAACAAATCGACTGTGTTTTTTATTGATCCCAACAAGTAATACAATTTAATTTAAATCTAGATAGCATAAGAAAGGGGCCAGTAGGGAAAGAGGCCTATAAGTGAATGTAAATCACCTAGTCAGGTCACCCTAATAATGATAAAGTAATTGCTGCAGCTGGTAGGCTACACAGTTGGAACATGAATTAACGATGCTTAACTACTGACTTGTTAGCTGATTGATTAACATCAAGGACTTTTATAGGTGTCGTGATGAAGTAATCAAATGGTCACAGGTTTTTTTAATATGTACAGATTTTTCCGAATTGGTAGCTCCTGTAATATGCTAGCTATTCCAACTCGCAAGACTAACACATCTAAGAACATTCTTGTTAGTTCTAGCTAGAAAAATAGGTCTGTATTTGGCAGAGGATCCTGGTTTGTAAAGGTTTATAGCAGAGTGGGAATGAAGCAACGATTACATACAACGGGTAATTTACATTGGCTGTATTTGCTTATGAATTCGATGAACATGAATAAAATAACACGTGGGCGATGTCATTAGAAATTTATGCATGTCCGCATTCAGAGCATTAGTGATACAGTACATTTGTTTAGTCCTAAGCAGGACATTAGTTTTGAAAGAAATATGTCCTGTGCATGTTCACAAGAAATCGAAATTTCCTAGATCGATGTCAGACAGTGCAAATCTTGGCTGAAATCTGGCTCTGACTTCTGGCTGGTGACCGACCGAGGAGCCGAATTGAAAAGGCCTGAGAGTAGTAGAGGTGGTGGTATATGTGGTGATAAAGGTGATGGCAGAGGTGATTGTGGCAGAGGTGGTGATGGAGGTGGTTGTGGTAGGGTTGGTGGCAGAGGTAGTTGATGGTGGCTGTAGTGGTAGAGGAGGTGGTGGTAGAGGTGGTTGTGGTAGGGGTGATGGTAGACATGGTTGTTGTAGAGGTGATGGTGGAGGTGGTGGTGGTGATAGAGGTGATGACGACGGTGGTGGTAGAGGTGATGGTAGAGGTAATGGTAGAGGTGGTGGTAGAGGCGATGGTAGAGGTGGTGGTAGAGGTGGTGGTAGAGGTGGTGGTAGAGGTTGCTCAGGTGTGTCGGAACCTGTACTCACTGGAACATGTTTTACCGGTTGTAGTTGATTCATGGACAGCAGATGGCGGAGTACTAATATAGCTGATGGTCGGGCAAGGGAGCGAGTGAGGCAGAGAGCGAGTGAGAGAGGTAGGGAGGCATGGAGGGAGTGAGGAGCTGAGACCCCCTTGGCCACTGGGGCTTTGAGCCTCGGGAGCCGTGCACGTGCGACGCCGCTTTTGCTGGCGCCTGGCTGCGAAGCTTGAGATATACCTGGCCTTGAGATAGCTAACTGTTTACCTGGGCTGCTGCTGCTGCAGATGATGATGATGGAAATGACTGACTACAACTGATGCCTGGATTCGTATGGGAACGGAGGCTCACCTGAACCGTACAACCGTAGAGTGCCTGGGAGGATGATGTCGTAAACACTACAGCAGCGAAAGGGGTAAAGAGATTTAAGAGGAAGGGTAGGAAGGCTGCAGGGAAGGGTGGCTGGGAAGAGGAGAAGAAAATGAGAAGGGATGCTGCTGGAGGGAGGAAGGGTGAGGAATCGGGGAAATGGTGCCGGAACCCGGCGGTGGCTGGAGCCAGGAGGGAGGGTAGAGTAACTTGGGAAGGGTTGCTGTAAGTGGCTGGAAGTCCCCCCTTTCGGCGGGGATAGGAAGTGAAGGAATTGACGATGCAGAGCATGCAGCTGTCGGGAGACGACGGGACTTGTTGTGCAACAGTCTTTCGTGTTGACTGGCAACACTGTTCTTTGGGCATCGAAAGAATCCGAAATAAATGCGTAAACACTCGACTTCATCGCGTACACAAACACAAGTAGAGCCAAGTCCGCTGAGCTATGCTAATGTGCTTTTCCGTGTTGCACTGAGTCAATCTGAGTAAGCTCCTCGAGGTAGGCTCAGAAACAGATGGGAATATACCTCCATTCAAACACTTTGATGCGGGGAATTCGATGGATACCCGCTCCTCATCAAACCCATTGTTGGGGCCCTGTCCCATCAGGTCATCATGGATGCCTGAGCCTATTCTTTGAAGTTCATAAAGCATGGGCAGTTGACGGACAGTCTACTGATACCATTATCGAAGCTGTTAATAAGAATTAACAAAGTGGTGTTAATGACAGTTATATATAATGGTGGTGACATAATTTTATGGGTGGCCATGATAATGGTGACAGTATCAAATGTGATGGTTAAGATGATGATTTTGAAGATGATAATGATGGTGGTGGTGAATGTTTTTACTGTATCATGGTAAGTTCTCTTTATACTTTTTATTAATGACCTACCTCGTGCATCCCCATTACTACACTTCCTTCTTTTTGCTGATGACACTAAAATCTTTGCCTCACATAAATCATATGATGCATTATGCAATCTCATGAACCAAGAACTCGCACATGTGAATGACTGGTATTTAGTCAATAAGTTATCCTTAAATGTAACAAAAACCAGCTATATTTTATTTAGATCACATCTAAACAGCCCCACCTGATAATAATCCTCTACTTATTAATAATACGCTGATTCCTTGTATCACTTCTGCTAAATTTCTAGGCATTCAGGTCGATCAATTTCTTTCATGGAGGGAACACATTGCCAACATATCGTCTAAAATTGCAAAAAACATAGGTATTATCTCCAGAGTAGCCTACCTCCTACCTACTAACATTCTACGTAATCTGTATCATACAATGATCCACCCATATCTTACATATTGTAATTTAGTATGGGCCTCCAACTACTCGTCAAGATTACTCAGGTTAAATTCTCTACAGAATAGAGCTATTCGTATGATATTAGGGTCTTACTATGCTCGTCGTTTGTCTTATAATGAATTGTACAATAATATTGATATTCTAACTCTTTGTCAAATTACTTCCCTCCAAATTAATGAATTTATGTACAAATTCGTTAAAAATCTACTACCTTCTATATTTGCTAGTCATTTTATACGAAGTTCTGCCATTAATCCTTACAGCATCCGTTCCTCTCTCTATTATAGACCTATCTTATGTAGAACATATACACGTCAATTCTCAATTAAATACATGGGACCCATCACTTGGAATATGACACCAATTGAAATTCGTCAATCCAGCACAATCAAAGTTTTTTTAAATATAAATATAAAAAACATTTAGCTACCCTTTCTAAATAATTGGTGTGTGCACAGACAGCATTAGTTAACTAGTTAGATGATGATTTATGTTTCAATAGTATTTACCTGTTGCCCAATATCTAATTGTAAAGGGTAGGCCCTGTTAGCCGGACCAATCGGTCCCTTAGGGGTTTACTTTCCCTATTATCCCTCTTATTACCGTTTTTTCATGCATTCTTATTCTTGTGTTTAATTTTTTTGAGATTAATAATAAAAACATGTGGTTATGGTTAAGTTTAGTCACAAAATTGATTAAATCTGCCATGTAATTTTCGATTGAGCTGTGGAAGTTACCAATTATAAATTGATTTATCATTAATTAATTTTTACAATTATATTTATTTTTAATGATTTCTCGAAGACTGTTTGTTATATTTGATAAGGTGCCCCCAGTTATTTCCATTGTTGTTTAATAAATCCACCGCTGATCACTTTTTTTTAGTTCAGCCGGTTACATTGGCAACAATACACAAGAACCGATTTATCAGTGTTAAGAAAGTGACATGTTGGTTTGTTTACGTAACAGGTTGAGGGAAAACAGTTGAACTGAAAAACATTGAGAATACTATTAAGTATTAATATGAACAACTAACTACTAAGTACCCACTCACTGACACTAAATATTAATAACATTGTCAATAGATAAATAATGATTGATGTTAATATTGCATTTTTCACAACTATTTGCAGAATGCAATCATTTAAATACAATTGACTATTATTTAATCTTTAGGCCTTAACTTTTTAATTAAAACATTTGAGTTTTGAGAGCTATAAATATGAGTATCTGTAATTTTTCAATTAACAGATAACTCGGGTGCCCTTGCGTTCCTGCATTGTCTACAGCAACTGTTCGAGTTGCGTTTCATCAGGTGATCCATTGGGATGTGGTTGGTGCGAGGATCACTGTTCAACAGGGGACCAGTGCATGTCGTCATGGTCCAAAGATGTCTGCCTTCCGGTCATTCACTCGGTCAGTAGTCATTCTGGGGTCAGTAGTCATTCTATGGTCAGTAGTGATTCCGTAGTCAATAGTCATTCCATGATCAGTAGTCATTCCTTGGTCAATAGTCATTCCTTGGTCAATAGTCATTCCATGGTCAGTAGTCATTCCTTGGTCAATAGTCATTCCTTGGTCAATAGTCATTCCATGGTCAGTAGTCATTCCATGGTCAGTAGTCATTCTGAGGTCAGTAGTCATTCCATGGTCAGTAGTCATTCCATGGTCAGTAGTCATTCCATAGTCAATAGTCATCCCACAGTCAATAGTCATTCCATGGTCAGTAATCATTCACTCAGTCAGTAGTCATTCCATGGTCAGTAGTCATTCCATAGTCAATAGTCATTCCATGATCAGTAGTCATTCCATGGTCAGTAGTCATTCCATGGTCAGTAGTCATACCGTGCTCAGAGTCTTTCATAATGTGTTATTTGTGGTTGCATCCATTCATTCCCTCTCTTTGACCTCTTTGCCCCTCAGATAAAGACATCCATTGCTTATTCCCGTGCCTTTACCAACCATAGGAAGACCAATGCAAAGTGAATTGCAGTTGTCAATTCTAGAACATATAAAAGTGCTAACTAAAGTAGTGAGGTTGGAGGAGGAGACAGGCGGAAGAACATGTGACATTTTTAGTCAAGGCTGTACCAAGCTATAATTGCGCCCTGTGCCTAGCGTTAGAGCCTAATCTGGCGCTCCCACATTTTCAAGAATGAATGAATTAATGGAATAATTTAAGTTATTCCATCCTGAAATTTGCGTCCCTTCTATATTTGTACCCTTCGCCACAGCACCACTGGCACTACCCTCGGTTCGGCTCTGTTTTTGGTGATGTGTTTGACAAAGTAAATGAAGTATCGTAATATGATACTTCACTTATTTTTGATTCTCTTTGATTCCTTTGATTAAATCCAATTCTTCCTCGGTAGCAATGTCATATATATACATACATACATATATGTAGAGAGAGAGAGAGAGAGAGAGAGAGAGAGAGAGGCCATATCCATATATATATAACATTGCTGTTGAGGGTTAATTGGATTTAATGAATATCATATGTATTTCTATTTTCTGATCTTACAACTGGAATTGCATGAGTATATTTGGTATTTTTAATTTGCAGTTCCATCCGCAATGTGGTCCAGTTAGTGGTGGAACGAGTTTGACAATTGTGGGACAGAACTTTGGGAACGGCAGTCGATCGAGTGAAGGAGTGAGTGCATCTGTTAAGGTTGCCATGATTGACTGCACTATCGAGCATCGCAATAACACTTGGTCAGTCATTCTCTACTCAAATCTTATCCAATCTAATCTATTGTAGTTTATCATGACTTAGTATAATATATTTGTGTATAGCATACCTTTTTAATGTATTGTATATAGTATTGCATTGTATGGTGAGCCATTTATTTGCTGTGTATCGCAATAACACTTGGTCAGTCATTCTCTACTCAAATCTTATCCAATCTAATCTATTGTAGTTTATCATGACTTAGTATAATATATTTGTGTATAGCATGCCTTTTTAATGTATTGTATATAGTATTGCATTGTATGGTGAGCCATTTATTTGCTGTGTATCGCAATAACACTTGGTCAGTCATTCTCTACTCAAATCTTTACACTACACTATTTACCCTAGAACAAAAATATATCATTATGGGCACCTGCAGGTGTGGTCTAACTAGATTCAACTTAACTATACATATGAGAGCATAAACATAAATTAAAAACATGTAGATAAAATATTTTACTGATACCAGATAAAACACATTTTACCACGACAATCCTTCTTACACACAGCATCGCAAAAGTCTGTTAAAATGATGCAATATGACTTAAATTTGATATCATACTTTTCACCAAAAACGGTTCTGACAAGAAAGTATCATATTTGTTGAGTTTCATTGGTGAGCGTTTTAGCCAAATTGGTGTCATTGAAGAGGGTTGGATCTGTGTTGTAGCATTGTGTGTCTGACGGGTCAATCACTTCGGGGTCCAACTGAGCGAGAGGTCAAGGTCACGGTCATTGACCTCAGCAGGACAACTGTGAACTTCGACATCCGAGGATCTGTGTCAACGCTGCAGAACAGCTTCGCATACAAGGTTTGCATATATCCGTTACTAGGTATGCATATATGCACACATGTACATTTATTTGTATACATAGGTAATGGTATGTATGTTTATAGATATGTATGCATACATGACTGTATTTAGACACTTAATATATCATCTTTAAGTAGCCTGCAGAGCATCTGTAAGGAAGTTTAGTAAAAACCACCTGTATTAGAAATGGAAGAAGAGGAGCAGTCTCTTAGACTGACCCATAGAGGCAGCCCTGGGTATGAAGTGTTGGCCACTTCCTCTGCATATGAGGGTGGGTGGCCAGTCCTCTCCCTTATCGTTTCATCTTCCCACTGATCATATACACTCAGTGTACTCATCATAGCTGAGTTGGGTTGGGATTGACTGGGCAGCAAAACCCATCTCTAGGTTGACAGTCCAGTACCTTAGCTACTACACCATTTAACACCTTATCTGTACAAATTATCAGAATATGCAGAATCTAGTTTGGTGATAGCATTATGATGAATATGTTATTGTGAATGCTTCATCTGAGACAGGTTCCTTCAGTAGAATCAGTTGTTCCAATGATTGGTCCAAAGGCAGGAGGAACTCAGGTGACGATCATGGGACGGAACTTGGACATTGGTTCAAATCGGAGCATAGCAACTGCTAACCATCCATGCAGTATCATCAGGTAAGACTGGATAATATGTAACGTTTGTGAGAGTCACATCAAGGCAATGTAAGGTAAAATATGTTAAGACTATGTAAGGTAAGATATGTTAAGACTATGTAAGGTAAAATATGTTAAGACTATGTAAGGTACGAATACTGTAAGATATGTTAAGACTATAAAAAGTAAGATCTGCAAGTCTTGGTAGTGAAATCAAAGGTGGAACATTGTGAGAGGCATTTGAGAGAATCAGAAAAGTTGCTGTAAAGGTTATAATATTATTGTCTTGGTAATCTTAATGAAGCTTACTTGGTAGTAAATGTGTTGTAAATAATTGTAAAATTTGTCAGTACATGAGTTCTGTAATTGTAAGTAAACCATTTTAGTATTTGTTGCATTATTTGATAATATGTGCAAGGTACTTACAATTTTCTCTAAGAACGTTTAGCATTTAGGTCTTTTCTTTGAAACAAATTATTTTTTTGAGGAGGCAAATTACTGGGTCTTTTGCATTAGTGCTCTTCTAAGTTTGATGCTCAAGTTGGCTCATTGTAATAATTTTCCAGGGTAACGGCAACATCGCTTGTTTGTAAGACATCAGAAATTTCTTCCCACAATTCCACACATTTCCCGTCGTCATGGTTGTCGTCTGTTGTTGATCGTGGCCCCGTCAATGTCAGCATAGATGGCGCTGTGCTCAATGTCAACAATTCTATGTTTGTATATGTTGATGATCCTGTTGTTACCAATGTATTCCCACAAGTTAGCTTTTTAAGGTAAGAGTCCTTTTTCTGACACTGAAAGTTGCATCATATTGATGAAGGTTACAAGTAAGTAAGTAAGATTGAAATCTTACTTTTATTGGCACACTGTTGATATGCAAATTGTCTAGAATTTCAAACCAGCAACAGAGGTAACAATGTTTCCCGGCAACATTGTTAGAGCTTGTATTAAGATGGCGCACTATATTGTACCTCACAAGGTCCTGCAATGATATGTAGAGTGTGTGTTAATAATTTCTATGGCACCTTGTATAAGAGCCTCTCAAAGGTGTTGAATTAAGGCTTGCCTATCAGCTCTGCACATGATCTTAGCTTTTTTCCTTTTTGCCTTATTTTACCGTTACAGAGATAATGCATATTGTGCAATGTGAATTGTACCACTGGCAAAGACAATCTTATGGTACATAATGGCATTGGTAAGCTTTCCATTGCAATTGGCCATCGTGAACGTGGTGTTATACTGATTAGCCAATAAGTTTTAGTAAGAAACTCTATGACATTGGTTTGTTGCTGGGGTGTGGGATAAACTCGCACAATAGCAATAAGTTTTGTAAGACCCACTCCTGCATAGTAGCAATGAGTCATAGACTGATCTAAACGAATCTGAAGTGTTCTTCTGCTCTCTTTGTTGGAGACGGTCAATAACAATAACGCAGTGTTAGAGATGTTTATGGTTTGAGTTACAAGTGTTGTTGATAGATTTGTGCATGTAAAGTACTGAGGTCATTGAACTTTTGATAGTAAATTAAGTGTAACAGAGTGAAAGGTGGCATCTTATCTCAATGACCCTACAAATGGGGGAGTCTGCACTTTGATGTCTGATTGATTAAAGCTCTTTAAATCATCGATCAGACTGCAATGGAGACTGTTTTTGGTTGCATTAATGTTGTTGTTAGTAGTGTTGTTGCCTGTTGTTGTTTATGCTGGGAACTCATTGTTGTGTTTGATGGTGTTGCTGCTATTGTAGATGGAGGTGAGAATACGGCTACTTACGAGTCATGGCACATCAAATGAATGTGTGGTGTCTATAGTGTTGACTGTTTATTGTGTTACTTGTGGTATATGCTCATGTTCTGTTATGTGTTTATGTTCTGTTGGGTGTGTTTTATGTTCTGTTAGATGTGTTTATGTTCTGTTAGATGTGTTTATGTTCTGTTAGATGTGTTTATGTTCTGTTAGATGTGTTTATGTTCTGTTAGATGTGTTTATGTTCTACTAGATGTGTTTATGTTCTACTAGATGTGTTTATGTTCTGTTAGATGTGTTTTATGTTCTGTTAGATGTGTTTATGTTCTGTTAGATGTGTTTATGTTCTGTTAGATGTGTTTTATGTTCTTAGATGTGTTTTATGTTCTTAGATGTGTTTTATGTTCTTAGATGTGTTTTATGTTCTGTTAGATGTATTTTATGTTCTGTTAGATGTGTTTATGTTCTGTTAGATGTGTTTATGTTCTGTTAGATGTGTTTATGTTCTGTTAGATGTGTTTATGTTCTGTTAGATGTGTTTTATGTTCTTAGATGTGTTTTATGTTCTTAGATGTGTTTTATGTTCTGTTAGATGTGTTTATGTTCTGTTAGATGTGTTTATGTTCTGTTAGATGTGTTTATGTTCTGTTACATGTGTTTATGCTGAATTTGTTTATGTTATGTGTTTGTGTTCTGTGTTTATGTTCTATTAGATGTGTTTATGTTCTGTTAGATGTGTTTATGTTCTGTTAGATGTGTTTATGTTCTGTCAGATGTGTTTATGTTCTGTTACATGTGTTTATGCTGAATGTGTTTATGTTATGTGTTTGTGTTCTGTGTTTATGTTCTATTAGATGTGTTTATGTTCTGTTAGATGTGTTTTATGTTCTGTTAAATGTGTTTATGTTCTGTTAGATGTGTTTATGTTCTGTTACATGTGTTTATGCTGAATGTGTTTATGTTATGTGTTTGTGTTCTGTGTTTATGTTCTGTTAGATGTGTTTTATGTTCTGTTAGATGTGTTTATGTTCTGTTAGATGTGTTTATGTTCTGTTACATGTGTTTATGCTGAATGTGTTTATGTTATGTGTTTGTGTTCTGTGTTTATGTTCTATTAGATGTGTTTATGTTCTGTTAGATGTGTTTTATGTTCTGTTAGATGTGTTTTATGTTCTGTTAAATGTGTTAATGTTCTATTAGATGTGTTTATGCTGGATGTGTTGCTGTTGCTAGACAAATCTTTTTCTGTTATATATATATATATATATGTTTATGGTTATTTTTTATATATTTAGGTTATGTTATATTTGTTAACTTTATTTTATGTTATATTTGTTTGCTTTCAAACAGTGGTGGAATTCCAATTACTGTAACAGGCAGCAATTTACATGTTACTCAATTGCCAAAGCTTCTTGTCCAGACAACAACATCTGATGCTCATCGCTTTTCTTCGGTGAGTTGAACTTATGTAGGTTCACTGACACTTTAACCTGATTAATTAATATAAAAGGGATATGAAGCTGACGAAAACTTGGTAATTGACCTAGATTATGTTTGTGACTTCATCCAGGACTTTTGCAAGACAAATCGTTAGTCATGCTTGTTTTTGTTAAAAAAATAAAATGACAAAATACATTGAACTTGCAATATAATTAACATGTGTTCAAAGGAAGATTTTTTGACTGGAGTATCTTAAATTTAGATGGCTTTTTTGGCAATTGTACATTCAAAGTTACCCTGCTGACTGCCTGGATGTTACTTTATTCATTATGTAGCTAATCACAGACATGGCCAGCAATGCATGAGAAAAGACGATCACTAATTGGCTGACACGTTCTGGCTTCATATCCCTTGAATATTTGTCCCAGCTTTAACTGCATTCTATTTCCAGTCACTTTTATTGCAATCTCATAAGTAAAGTGCAATTCATAAATTTGTCACACGTATAGGAAAAAATTGAAGATTATGAGCACTTGATAAGAGCAATAACAATAATAATTCTAATAATAATATATAATATATTATAATATTGCGATTATTGCATTATACATTTATTATATTCTTCTTCTCATTGCATATACTATATTGTTATAATAATAATTATTGAATAATAATATAGTATGAATGATGATAGTATGTTTTTATTGTGCTTATCTGCATCTTAAGAAGCTGCATTATGCATGAATTGTTACATGACTTCTTTTTCTTATCTTTGGTTATGATAAGCCAAATTGGTTTGGCATTCCTCTACCTTACCATACGATCTGTCCACTGACAGGCTACATTCAATCTACTGTTATCATTGCTGCATCAATTAGGGACCGGAAACGATTATATTTTAAGTATTTTTATTCGATTTCAAACTGACAGACCACAATATTACTACAAGTACAGAATTAGCGAATGATGACAAGTCATTGCAGGAGCTGAATTTAACTGTTGGCAACCATGCAAGGGGCCAAGTACGTTATACATATATAATTTAACCAACCCCGCCATGTAACGAAAGAAGGGCAAGACAACCATACTGAGGATATGGAAATCTGTGCCCCGTTTGTATTCCATGACTTTATGGCCAACCTATGACAGGTGTTTGAACCCAAATATCTCTGTATTGACAGTTCAACACACTGATGACAAACCTAGTGTGAAAATAATAACATAGAAAGTTTTACATCAGATCAACATTTTAATCAAATTTCGTATGAAGACGTTTTTCTCTGTGTGCACTGTAAGATATCAGTTTTATTGGCAAGGAGTGCTGGTTTGTGAGGTGTTGAGAAAGCACTTTAGGAATATCCAGGTGCATACATTCATATAATTACAACAATGCCATTCACTTGTGTATCATAGCGCTGTTATTCTAACCAAAATGGATCAGTGATGATCTGTCAAAGTCCCAACATAACACATTCAGACGAAGTCTATTCGTTTGACCGATCACTTATGACAAGGCTCCACTTCGACATGGATGGACTGAAGACGTTGCTTCTCTTTGAAGAGACCAATCCACAGTTCAGCCGCTTCCAGTATTTTGTTGATCCAGTTCTTGAGCATTTTCCAGGACACGGACATATCCGACAATTCTATGAGGATGAAAACTACCTTGACTTACAGGTAGGCATTGGACCAATACTAGTAATTACTTAGTTATTCAGGTATGTTACGATAGGCATGTATATTATCAGGTCAATATCCTGCTATTCATAATCTAGATAGTCATGTAGATTTTAAAGTAGGAGCTCAGTTTGATATTCATTCATCTTTCAAAGTAGGTAGTCATGTTTTAGGGAAGTACTCAGGCAGGTATTCAGGTATTTGTGAACAGCTGTTCAATGCACACTTCTTGTTGAATATCTTGAGGGATGCTACATAAATGTTCCAAATGAAGGAATGACAATGATTTCATGGACTCTTGACTCATAACTGACCTTGCATTATGCAGATGATATTGTGTGCATATGATGCATTATGCAGATGATATTGTGTGCATATGATGCATTATGCAGATGACATTGTGTGCATATGATGCATTATGCAGATGACATTGTGTGCATATGATGCATTATGCAGATGACATTGTGCGCATATGATGCATTATGCAGATGATATTGTGTGCACATGATGCATTATGCAGATGATATTGTGTGCATATGATGCATTATGCAGATGACATTGTGCACATATGATGCATTATGCAGATGATATTGTGTGCAGATGATGCATTATGAAGATAATATTGTGTGCAGATGATGCATTATAAAGATAATATTGTGTGCAGATGATGCAGTGTGCCAATGCTGTTCAGTTGTATTAGATCATCCAATCCCTATAGATGCACAGTGTTTTGTTGCCCTACATCTCATCTGCAACACTGCAAAAAAGATAGCAAAGAGAATCTGCAATTATAAATTTGTCATTCTTATGAGGACAGTTTTGGAGATAACGTGACTAATTCCATGGCATGTGTGTTGATCTGGTATCTGTTTTACTTTCTTTGGTTTAGGGAATGTTTTTGGACCTGGCTGCAACAGAGAGTGACTACAGAGTGTCAATAGGTGGCACAGACTGTGCTGTTACACAGCTCACATCAACTATGTTACTGTGCCTTCCAAGGAAGCCAGAAGCGATGAGCCAGGTTGAGCCATACAAAGTGGTGCAGGTATAAATATAAGAGCACCTTTACTAGATAACTAAAGGTGACATAGAATAGTAATGGGAATAGGAGGGCTCCCATGTCAGTAATACGAGTTCATTAACTTACAAAAAGTCCCCAAAAATTCTCCTGGGATCTTTCCGAAATCCCAGATGGCAGTTCTTTGACAGATGATTCTTAGCATATGCACACATACAGCAGAAGTACTTATGAAGCAGCAGCAGCAGCAGCAGCAGGACAACCATTCCTTTGGTATATATGACATAAAGCAGACAAACATTTATATAGCACCACTTGAGTCAACTTAGCAGCCTTTATGTCATGGAAATGCTCAGATTGGCTGACATGCCATTAATGACATTTGAACAGGTAAAATAATATAGTTAAGCAGCAGTACTCAAAATATATTCATGTGCAGGTATAGTAGAGGTAAAAAGTGAAGGTAATACCGTCATGTTCAGCTCTATAGTTGTGTAGTTAAAAGATCATTTGACTGAGGCATAAGGGGAATTTGACAGCGGTAATCTAATCAATCTAATGCCTAACACCTTGTCTACACATGTCAACAGAAATTCCTTCCATGCGTTGTCTACAAAGGTTAAAAGGTATCGGTAACACTTGCGTACATGCAGCTATAGAAATACCAAAGAAGTCATAGGCTCATTTGTTTAAAGAGCAAACATGATTATGCAATCATTCAGCCTCATCCCTCCCTCCCTCCCTCCTTCCCATCCTCACTCCCTCCCTTGCACCATCCACTTCATTTCTCCAATAGATTTGATCTCTTCTCACTCCATTATCGAATGGCTATGGATCAGGCTCGATCCTTTGCTTCAATTGATCCCTCTTTTTGGAATCTACTTTCCCCTTCTCTTTGCTCTACAATTCTGTCTGGCAGTCTTGCATCCTCTTCTGATTCTCTCAAAACCTGATTTTTCCTGCAGAAAGAGCACAACTTAATTCTATCTCATGGGAAACCTGGATTTTCTGTTTTTAGGTACATGTTGGGAATTTGGTTTTTCCAATCGGATCACTGCAGTATGCAAGACGACATGAAAACATAATGGCAATGATCATGGTTGTACCTGTTGTTAGTGCCATCTGCCTATTGTGTATCGTTGTCTTAATGATTTGGGCATGTAAAGTGTGTGGAAGGCACGCAAAAACTAAAGATCCAGTCAGTTTCGTCCATGTTTCGGACACAAGAGTGAGCAGAATATCGATCGATATGGACCTGGAACATCTCGAGTATCGTAAGTTCTCTCTTGTCAGATAGTATTGTACACTGGTGAAGCTAATATGCAGTAAAAGTCAAGTAACACATAAATGACATAAGTCATTATAAAATGACTATGAATCTACTACTCTGTGCTTAGCTTGTAATAGTGCTCTGGAAGGTTTGAGATCTTGCTTGTGATTAGTATGGTTTCATAGCATGCACCAAAATTCTACAATCTACGCTGGTGCAAAACTGCCTCCAATGTTTCATAGCATGCACTACGTAATTATCAAGATAAGTTGCATACATTACATTACAGTGCAATGACTGCATATGTGCCGTTGTTGTTGTGGCAGGTCAGTTGGAGCTGCCAATCTTTGATGCTGAGGCCTGGAGCATTTTGGTTGAGTCCAACATGTTCATTTCAAAGAATGAGTTGGTCCTATTCAACATAATTGGCCAGGGTAGGTCCTCCTCTGCATGCTATACACATGACCCATGTTATGAGTTCACCTCTGATGGTTTCTCTTACAGTAAATCAGTTAGTAAGTAAGTGTGTTCTTTACTAAATGCTGACTTATACACAAAGTTTTAAGAATAGTTGCAGTGATAGAACTAAGATTATCTTTATAGAAAATAATAAGATCGACTATAAAACTGAGGCGTAGCTGTGCGGCATCACAGCCAGGAAGTGGTGCTGTATAAATTTGCAATTGCAGTTACACTTTTAGCATGCATAACTGTCACATGAATTCTGTTCACCATTGTCAGAGGCTTCGTATGATTGCTGTATTCTTGTATATTGCATTCATCTAACCGTGCATCAAAGGAAGCATCTTTTGCGTCTATGAAACAGTTGAGATGCAGAGCAGCTGAAGATGGACTGCATATGTAATTGTCCTTCGTAGGTCATCTAAAGTCACATGGTCCATTTCCATCAATTCCTTTAAAGGTTCAATGATTCAAAATTTAGTTTATCTTGAGAAGTTGGGTTCGCTGTGATGCGGTCCTTGGTGTCGGTTCTTGCATTGTGCAATCGATTGAATTGTCGATGATTGATGTGTTTGGATTATAAGGAGAAAGAATGCCAAATGATTGGATTGTAAACCCCAAGTGGAAGATCTCCAGGAAAGATAACCAGTGGTAAAAGGTGATTACATTGGATAGATAGCATAAACAGAATCATAGTAAGACTCGAGACGTTCCAGGCTAAATATACATGAGACAGGACTTTAATAATTATAATCAATCATATGCATCAATCACTGCTAAATTGTAAGTTATGATGGTGTGATAATGATTATGAAGATGATGATGATGATGATTGATGATTTGTAAAGTTTTTAAATAGAGTCATTTGTTTGCTACATGGGCTTCAGTGTTCGATTTAGGTCACTTTGGGTGCGTTTATCGAGGACTGGTCTATTCTGAGGAGAACAAAGAGCAAATGGAAGTTGCAGTTAAGACTTTGAAACCACTTATAGGTAAGATCTGCTTGTAGGTCATTGTTTGCACACAGTAGAGGTGTCTGAACATCTATGTAGGCTTCTCAAAGGTGTTGCAACATGGCCGCCCAACACATCGAATAATAGTTTTTTCAGATGACTCATACTGAAAATAATGGATTTCTTTCACTGTTTTCCTCAGTTTGCTGCACATGCTGCTATTCTTTCATCCCACTTCAAATCTTGTCCCAACCCATGGGCTCATCTACACCCATATCCGTGGATGTACTGTGAGCTTCCTGAGAGCCTGGGATCAGGTGTCTTGGGTTGTTTTCTTGTTATACTAGCTTCTACAAGCTATGATAGTGACTGTTTAGAGCCACTCCAAAGAGCTGCTGCAGCTGTGCCTTGGCAGAAAAAGGTGTGACTTTAGATAAGCTGAAAAGGATCTTAGCCTTTGTAGCACACACCATTTCAGCTTATCTGAAGAGTTGAACCTACTTGTTGCGCTTCTCTGAAGTTCTACTTACTACGCTCTCTTAATGTTTTGTTCGTAATTACTCATTATTTATTCCATGCCTGTGTCAGAATAGGCTTATTAGTACCCTCTCTGCGACTTTTCTTTTTCTTGTTAAAGGAACTGCCAGCTGAAGCACAAGTATAATAGTGATCCAAGGGTTTTTGGCTCAATAGCGATTGTTTAGATGCACACATGTGATGCTGCTTTTCAATTCATAGTTCAGATGCAGAAGCACCAAATTGGAGTCTGATATGTTTTGTTTTGATTGCCTGTGAGCCTAGACCTGTCTTACATTTTACATTCATCAAGATGTTTCAGGATCATCTATTTTTATTTATGCTGCTTAACAAAGCCAATACATTAGGTAATAAACTGTATAATTATTATATTACTGGCGTATTGAGCTGTCACTTCTGGCACTTCATTGTTATCTCTAATGTGATTTATAGATAAAGGTCATGTCCTAAATCGTGATTCATGTGAATGCATTGGGACACTTTGGCTCCTCCTGTGCCAATTTTGTCCACAGCATTTCCTGAACTGAGAATTTCTTTTCCAGAAGATTCATCTCTCAGTTCATTGGAAGCACGAAAGTTCTTGGACGAGGCGTTGCGCATGAGAGAGTTTGACCACGAACATATCCTTGGACTGATTGGAATATCACTCGACCAAGACGATATGCCACTTGTCGTTCTGCCATTCATGAAGCATGGAGATCTGCTGTCGTATCTTCGCTGTGAAGACAATGTAAGTATTCAAATGAAAATACACCTGAACACTAAACAGTTACCATTATTTAGAAATTTAAACAGTGCCACCTCAGGAAATAGCGAGTCAGAGGCTAGTTTTGAGGCCTGACATTATTCTAATTAATAAAGTAATCAACTTCTTTGAGGAATTCTTCATCAAGTTCCTTCAAAATTGCCACATTAGATGTGAGCAATTAATCAATAAATAATTATGCGTTTATTGAAGAGATCAAACTTACATAGACACGACTAGTAAGATTTTACTAGTAAGATAACGTTCACAATAATGACTAGAATTTTAGATTACATAGTTTTCAGTAAACATCTATGAATAAAAGTTTAGGAATATAGTTATGGTTATTCTACAGACCAAAGTTTTGCAATTGTCAGCAGAGGTCACATTTATTTTTTAAAGGAGTAGTTAATAAACTACAAAGGCTGATATCAGTGATATGGCTATGGTCTAGGCTATGGCAATGCAGTCAAGGACGAAGACTGTACATTTTTCTACAGCTTTGTAATAAGAATAATTTGTAATAATCATGAATTATAATAATTCTGTGTGTGGTACTTTTGCTGTGTCAGAACATGACATAGTTTAGCCACTGCAGATGATTTTAATATTCTCCAAGTCTTTAAAGATTATTCTATCTCAGGAATACTGAAAAAAATTCTGCTACTAATTATAAACATAGTAATTATTGTTATCATAATTGGCTTTTGAAACCATGGAACCAATTAACACCAAGGGACAGGCCTTTCTCGCCAACCTGGGTCATCTCGCTGACCAATTTTCTTGCAACATAAGAGAAACAAGTTACTTGTTTCAGTGTGTGTTGTTCCAGATCTTGACAAGGATGGTCACTTCAGAGTTATCATTGCTTATTAATATCAGACACCGAGTGATTATTAATACATCGGGTATAATAAGCAGATAATGAAAATAATAATAACTATAATAATAATAGATAATTGCTAGTAGTTATACTGATAATAATATTTATTTATACAGAATCCAACTGTGAAGGGCCTGATGGAGTTTTGCATCCAGATTGCAGATGGTATGACATATCTCGCAAGCCTCAAGTTTGTCCATCGAGACTTGGCAGCAAGGAACTGCATGTGAGCAGAAAGCCACATTTTATATGCTTTTTATCCAATCTACTCTTCTGATCTTATTGAATTCGATCCATTATATTCTAATCTCCACATATTTACCAACCCAAGACTGACCTTTCGGTTTCTTTCGTCTTCTCGATTGAACTCTGCTACAGCCTGCTAAAATGTGTTTTTTTTATTATGGTTTCACTTTGTAGGAACTATTATTGTTTTGGGCTGAAGTCACCATTGGAAGTGATTTGATTAGATTGTGTTAGAATTGATCTAGTCTAATATAAACCACCTGATTATTATCTGATTGAATCTTATTTGATTCAATTATTTTAGAATTTTATTAATGTACCTCATTATAATTAGGCTCCCAGAGATTATGCAAAATGATTTTGCAAATTATGGGAAAAATCTCCTAATCGCTTAAACCACGGGTCCCAGTCAATAGTCATCAACAATTACGTTGTCTGGTCGGTAAACTATAGCCCCTATGTACTAATAATAGCCTGGACAAGCCAATTATAGTTGGCACTGACTGAAATTTCCGAACTTTATGCAATAATTTGCAAAAACTACCAATTTTGTGAAAAAATGTGAAATTGCATAATCGCATAAACCACGGGGCCCTAATTTAGTCATGTCTAATTTCTTTTATTTATTTATTTAGGATCTACCAAGTGTAATTTTATTTACTCTATTTAATTCACAGGTTGGATGATAGCATGCAAGTCAAGGTTGCTGACTTTGGTCTGTCAAGGGACATTTATGAGCGTGACTATTACAGCAGCGACAATCGCAAGACAAAACTTCCAGTCAAATGGATGGCCCTGGAAAGCCTAGAAAAAGGAATTTACAACACAAAGACTGATGTGGTAAGAGGGCAAATCCTTTCCAGCTATGAAAATGTCTGAACTATAGATGGAAATGTGTTGGTTAGGTATGGCAGCCTGTAAGGCACCTATCTATGTTACTGCTCAATTTGCTAATGCCACCTTTCAAATTTTCATAAAAATATTATTTTATTATTATTATTATTATTATTATTATTATTTAGCATCTGATAAGTTCCTTTAGACTCATAGTAACAACTAAGTTATCATCTTTCAAAGTGATTTGATTGAAAACAATATTTGATGTGATACTGTTCTTATGGATTTTTGCAATGATTAAATTTAAATAAATTCCAGTGGTCGTACGGTGTTGTTCTGTGGGAGATGATGACAAGAGGAGTCTGCCCTTACCCTGAAGTTGACAACTGGGATGTCATAAAGTTTCTGAAAAGTGGTCGACGCCTTCCCCAGCCATCATATTGCCCTGATTCGCTGTAAGTGGCCGATCTATTCTCTTAACTTCCTGTAACTTTCCAGATTCTGTGTTAGAGTGGATAATTGTTTTCTGGCTTTCTTTAATTACTCTTTAACTCTGGAAAGTTGTCTGTCTTCTAAAACTGCCCAGATTCTCCATAAGCAGCAAGTTTGAAAGATTACTATTGTTAGCGTAAATTATCAATGGTTCGCTTGGTTTGTGGAAGATTTAGCTATGGCAAATCTTTTTATGACTCTTTTTAGATGCTGTGATAGTGTGCTTAAGACAATGTTATTATCCAGACTATTCTCCAAGCATACTTTGACTATTCCCCAAGTGTACTTTGACTATTCCCCAAGTGTACTTTGACTATTCCTCAAGTGTACTTTTACTATTCCCCAAGTGTACTTTGACTATACCCCAAGTGTACTTTTACTATTCCCAAGTGTACTTTGACTATACCCCAAGTGTACTTTGACTATTCCCCAAGTGTACTTTGACTATTCCTCAAGTGTACTTTGACTATTCCCCAAGTGTACTTTGACTATTCCCCAAGTGTACTTTGACTATTCCTCAAGTGTACTTTGACTATTCCCCAAGTGTACTTTGACTATTCCTCAAGTGTACTTTGACTATTCCCCAAGTGTACTTTGACTATTCCTCAAGTGTACTTTGACTATTCCCCAAGTGTACTTTGACTATTCCTCAAGTGTACTTTGGCTATTCCCCAAGTGTACTTTGACTATTCCTCAAGTGTACTTTGACTATTCCCCAAGTGTACTTTGACTATTCCTCAAGTGTACTTTGACTATTCCCCAAGTGTACTTTGACTATTCCCCAAGTGTACTTTACTATTCCCCAAGTGTACTTTGGCTATTCCCCAAGTGTACTTTGACTATTCCCCAAGTGTACTTTGACTATTCCCCAAGTGTACTTTGACTATTCCCCAAGTGTACTTTGACTATTCCCCAAGTGTACAGTTACTGCCCTGACATTTGTTACCTCGGTTTCCTACTTGTTTCTTTGCTCTGCACTGCATTCTCAGTCATGTATTTGATACACTCTCATCATTGAAGTGTTAAATTTCCAGTTTTGTTTAGCTCACATCTTTTCAATTTCACAGTTTAGATTTCTATAACCCAAAGTCATTAGATATAATTATGTCCTCTGTATTATCTTACCTTCTTTTTAACTGCCCTTATTCTCTGTAAGTGGAAGTTGTCTTATCTTCTGTGTCTGCCAACTCTCATGGTAAGTCTTCACACCTTATTAAAGTGTAGTTATTTCCATAAATTGTAAATTGTATTATCTTTCTTACTTGTCCATTATCTTGGTAAGTAACGAGTTATCGTGAAATTGCCAGTGTTGTGATTACTTGATCGCCCAATTCGATTAAGTGGCCAGTTTCATCCCTTCTTAAGCTGCAGTTATTCCCTGTAAGTAGCAAGTTGTATTTCGTAACTAAGCAGAGGATTTGGAAGACTGTACTTGTTTTCTTTTTAGATATCAAACGATGTTGTCTTGCTGGCTTCCTGTCGCTAGTTTGCGGCCTTCGTTTGACACCCTCATGACAGTCGTCGAAGATGTCATCGGATCTATGGAAAGCCTGAGCGAGCATGTCAGTCTCAACGTTACCTATGTCAATGTGCCTAAAGTAGTGGACTATCTCAATGCAAATACGGACTTGGATTTAGAGCACAGTGGGCAGAGAATGATGACTACTCTTTCCAGTCAAATGACAGCAGTCTGACTTGTTTGTCTGATGAAGTGGCAGCATTGTCTCAAGTCTCAACTATCTTTGTCTGATTTCTTGTGTTCCATTATCACATGGCAGCAGAACTGAGGGCATCAAAAGATTGATTCTGACGGTGCCAGAAAGTAGAGAGTAGAAGTAAACCATTGATCACTTACAGGTTTTAATCTCATCGACAGGAACGATGATGATGATGATGATAGTGATGATGATATATAAGCATTGAAGATTCTGAAGATGGCATCAGCTGCCAAATGTAGATAAGATTCCGGTGTTTGGTTTCTAAATGCCTGTTGCATCCTTCCAGATGGATGCTTACCATATACATGCTGTGGTTATAAAAGGCAACTATGGACAAACGTGTTATTCCTCCACTTCATCTGGTCTGGCAAAGAATGTCTTTGAAAGGTTTATGTTACATTAACGTCCAGATGTAAGTACCTGAGCGTTACACAACATGACAGGAGATTAGCTGTGATGGCTGCTTGAAGCTTTGGAATTTAACAACTCAACTCGATGCCTTCTGTCAAATGTCGATGTAATATAATTGGATGTAATGTGTGTAAGAGAACATTTGCCTAGCAAGTCTAAAGATCCTCTCAGAGGTGCCTTGTATGCAGCTTATCAATCAGATGGAAAAAGACGTTTCTTTAATGTTTGAGAAAATGCAATGCAGGCCGCAATGAACTAATGACTCATTTGTTTTAACTCTTGCCCACTCTGGACGACTTCTGGCTAATTTGGTCCAACATGATTTTGACCATGTTTCTAAAACAGATGGCAAGTTCTGGCTAGGATATGCTATGCTTGAGGCTATCACCGCCTGATGGTTTGGGTATTATGATAGCAGCATCAGATCAGAATGGATGAATATTGGATGTCTGATCTAATAAGTTGTGAGTGGAATATGATCTAGTGATAGAATCCTGTGTTGCTGCTTCAAAATTGTTCAGCTTAAACCATTCTCAAGCAGCTAAAGGTAAACTACTCTCATTCTCATATCCCTTCTTAGAAGTTTGACATCGAGTCATCATATCTGCAGCAGAACATGGTCTAACCTTGCTGATCATTGCATTGCCAGTTTAGCATGTGCCAGTTGCAAGCAGGAGAAGATGGGATGTTTGCAGCAGGTGACTATTTATTTGGCATTAAGATGTGACAACAGGTTGAAAGAAGTGTACTGTTTAACATGTCGCAGTTTGAAACATGAGTTGATGTAGTTTTTGTTTACCACATGCCTTCTTAAAAATTCTCAAAACGTGAGATTGATGGCTATGGCTGTGAGAGACTCACAATGGGCCAAGCCCTGTCAGATCCATTGCCATGTTTGACATGTTTATTGATAGAAATTGACAATGCATTACAACCACTGGTCATGCATCTAATGCATTGATCATCGTTTTAGAGGTTGACTTACAGATCTCACATTATCTTCCCAGAAGAACAGTGGCTCAGTAACAACTTTGTTGAATTAATCCAAAATGTTAAAAAGAACACTTATCTTGGTTGTATTGAAGAATCGTGATTATAGGTTTACCCTCAAAAGAGGTACGTATATTGAATGGCGAACATTTCTCGATAATTTGATCTGATTTTTTAAGGTTGTACATGATTTTTTGCATTATTTTTATTCAAGTGTACACCATTGGTAGAAGTTTTTTATTGCTATTTGCGTTTGTTTGTATGTCGCCATTAGCAATATGTATGGTATTTTTAGCAGTTTTGTATGGTATAAAGAAGTTCCTTCAGCAGGTTCTGTATGTTGCTCTAAGCAGTTAGAAATGTGTGCACCTATTGTGAGGCTGTGTTTCTGTCGATATTTACTGTCTTCATTATTGATGTACAGTTCCACAATAGCACAGTTTATTGTCTCGCAATTAAAAGTTTTGTTTAATTTGCTTAAATTAGCTGTTGTTCACAGCTAACCTTCTCTTCCAATTTTCCAGTCACTCATAAAATGAACCTTTGCTAAGAAAAAGCACTACTGGGTTAAAGCATAGAGAACACACAATTGTTTACACTTTCGACCCTACCATGTCGATTACTCTGCTCACCTACTCGATTCAGTTTAATCAATTTTCAAACAGCCTGCTATTCTGAAGTGGGTTGCTTTGGTAATGCACTGTTTTCACATCTCGAGTAAACTTCTCAGAATCATGAGTCTGTAATCTTTGTTGTCAAGGCACAGCCACATCCATCCAGAGTCATGACATGGGACATTCGGGGTTTCGTTCTAGGACACATTGAATTTGTGTGAGACTGCAGTCAGAAAAACCGATAGCCAGAAAGTAAAAAGAGCTCTTGAATGAAAATATGTCCATTGGCATATTCAGCCATTTGGGGAATGGGGCAATTCGGTAGTGGGTTCTGATATCATATGGATCTATCTGGATATCTACAGGGTGGGCAAAATATAGCCCCTCGCGTTATTTGCTAATATTTCGGCCAAAATTAGGAATTAATAAATGAAATTTTACTAGCACAACACTAATTCATATTTGCATATAATGGCCAAAATTGACTAAAATATTTCAAACAGAACAAAAGTTATATCACTTCCAATGAGTCCGCGGTTTTTCGATGGTCAAAAAACATTTAATGCAGCAAATATTAAAAAACCGATTTTATGAAGTCGCATCTCAAATAATTGTCATAAAAAAACTTCATAATTATTATTATTATTGAAAAATGAGACGGGGAACCAGCGTATATGTATGTCAGTTTGACGTCGTCTAGTGAGCAGTCGATCAAATGGGTAAATAAACATCGCTTTCCGTCGTGTCGCTGGGGAGATTGTCACCGATGCAGTGCGTCAGAAAAGATTTGAACGCCCCTCAGCACTGCATTGTCGGCTGGAGGTTCGCGACACGAAGCGAATGGTCTTCGCGAATGAGAAGAACTTCTACCCCAATCCACCAATCAGCACCAAAAGCAACTGTGTTTGGCAGTGTTGAGCACGAGACCAAAACCTCGAGACCAAGACCGAGAGGTCCAAGGCCAAGATCAAGACCGGGTGGTCCAAGACCGAGACCGGGTGGTCCAAGACCGAGACCGGGTGGTCCATGACCAAGACCGAGGGTCCGAGACCAAGACCGATACTCTTTTTTATGAACAATTCAATTTATTCGGACGCTAAAACAGAATAACTCGCTTAAAACATTAATTTTATTGCCTTAGAATACTAATCTTAATAATGGTTCCTGAAATAATCTTACCGGCCAGTCTGAACTTTTGCGGGTTCAGTTGGCTTCGGCCTGAGAATATCACACTATAAATTACTTACAGTATACGACAGGTAAATACTTTAAGACATCTGAACAAGTAGATTAACGTTCCGTTTGAATGATGTAGGCCTACTTGTACTCGGAATTGTAGGTTAATAGTGACTCCATGTGTCCGACCACATAATTATTAGATTGTTCCAAAACCTTGAAATATGTTAAAGCAAATTTTGAAATGCCTGGTCTTTTGCCCACATTAACATGTAGGCCTATATATAGATGGTCAGACGTCATAAATCAATAACAATCGCGTAGGGCCTAAATACGGGTTTCTTTAATAATCGAAAATAGCCGACAAATATCAAAGAAATTGTTCTGATACGGCAAATGACCAGGAACGCTAACCTAAGACGGAGACCAATTCCAAGACCGTTCCTTTAGACCAAGACTAAGACCGCAATTTTACGGTCTCGAGACCACATCCCTGGTGTTTGGTCCTGTTGCAAGAAATCATATCTCGAACCTGATTGATTGAAGTTCACTCCACATGTTATGGTACCACTCGTGTCTATTTTAGTGGCAAAAGTCGACTGATTGTTGATGAAATGAGGGAAGTGGATGCGGCATATTACGCTGGTTATCTGCTTCCACAATTAATATCCGACTGTAAGCATCTGCTGTCTGCTTGACTCATCTTTCAGCAAGACAGCGCATACAGCTCGCCTCGCGCAAGATTAGCTCAGGTTCAATTGCCCGGGTTTCATTGAGAAGAACCAAAGGCCCGTAAGCTCTCCAGATTTGAACCCGCAGGATTATCACGCGCGGGGAGCTATGCACGAAAAATACCACAATCTGCGACTAAAGCCAAAAGCGATAAGGTCACTTTGGTGCTGATAATGGGAAGATTTACCTCAAGAACCCATCTACAAAAGCCATAAAAAAACTTTAACAAGAGACTCAGAACAAGTCTGACAACTGGTGGTGGACACATTGAAACAGGTTGTGAAACACTATAAAGTTTGTTTAATATAAATTACTCGAGATTTGATTTGATAAAAAAAATTACCTTCTGCTTCATTAAATATTTTTGACCATCCAAAATGTCGGGTTGGACTCATTAAAATTGACTTAACTTTTGATCTGTTAGGAATATTCTAGCACACTTAGGCATATATGAATTAGTTTTGCACCTGTCAAATTTCATTTATTAATTCCTACTTTTGACCGAAATATTACCAAAAACCGTGAGGGGGTTACTTTTTTGGCCCACACTGTATATGATGTTTTGGGTGCATCAAGACATTAATAACAGGTTCAGCAGATAATAATAGTAAGGAGTGTCAAATTAAAGCCTTGATGATTGCAGATAATGAAAATAGCAATCATTGCAGGAAATACAGTTCAAATATAATTAGTCGATCATAGCATATTAGAAAAGCATAGTAGTAAATGCATCAACTATATGGATGGTGGCAATAGAAAGAGTACGCAGTTAAAGTTACGTGCAAATATAAATTGAATAGTGACAAGATCAGTACAAAAATAATAGTGATTTGGGGTGGGAGGTAAATCAATAAATGTCAGCCCATTTCAATAAATTAAACAACCATGTATGCACGATAACATCAAATCCAGTGAGTAAAATTACAAAACTACGACAAAATTGCAACAATTGCAGACCAATTAACACAATAGTCAGTAATAATGAAAGTAGAAGCTGATAATAACAGTGACAAAAATAAACCCTTCGCAGTTGTTGTAGAAATGTAACGTAGAATTCGTTGCGTGTGTTGGGAGGCGCGTGCGTGCTGTCGCTGCTGAGGGATCTTCTCTTCTTTCCGCCTCGGCCTGCATCCTACAAATGGAGTGGCGTCGATACGTCGTTACCCTGTGTGTCCATCACGTAGTCTAACTGCTTCACCTTCAGTGTTGTCTTGCGGTCAGTCATGTTTCTTCAGGCACATAGCCTTCGATACTTACGGTCTTCGCATTGCGCAGCCAGTTTCTTGCGCGGTCGCGGTTCGACGAGCATGGTTCCAAACGAATGACGTCAAGCGAAGGCAGCGACTTATAGACGAGATGTCGCTCCGACTCCGTCCTGCCCACCAGTCGACACTCCAGGTCTCGTCCGACGGAAGGCGAGATGCCCGACCCATCACGCAACGTCTGCAGCTGAGCGAGCTCTCTTCGTGCAGAGGAGGGTCGGCCACCGTTGGCCAGCGTGGTTCCGGTGGGGGCTGAAGTGGCTTGGCGACCGCAGAGAGTGAGTCCACGGCGTTGCATCTCGAGGCGAAGGAAGGCGACGCTACAGGCGAGGACGACGAGCGATGGCCAGAGCATGCTGTGCACGACGTCAGAGACGCCGTAGAACTTCTCCACGATCGCCTTCGTCTTCGTCTCTGAATCGTAGTAACAGAAGAAGTCGGTCGACTGACGCAAGCGCCAAACGTCGACGTAGGCCTCCACTGCACGCTGGTTCTCATCACGAGTGCGATGACAGACGCTGTACGAACACTAAGTAATAGAAGACACAAAGACACGTGTACACATGCAGACTGGTACACTGCTAGGGTTGGTAACAGGTTGGCTGAGGTGAAGCAAATGGCAACACAAGTTGGACTGAAGTTAGGTCAGATAATGTGAAGCAGGGTACGTAATGTAACATAAGTTACGGTATGACTAGTTTCAAGAAATTTATTTTAAAAATATAAAATTAGCAAGCGTTTTCGTTAAAGGAGAGTTTGAATAAGTCTGTTCATCAGGCTCTCTAGGCTTTTTGTCCGCTAGACCCACCAGACTGGAGAGTCATAGCTTACATCGTTTTTGCTATCATTCATTGTCGTCCTGGCCTTTATAGATATCGTCCTGGCCTTTATAGATATAAACAGGTGATCTCATTATGTTAGCCTTATTCGCACCTGGTGTTAGGTCTGCACTTCATCTATTCCGGATTATCAGCTTTTAAGAGAACTCTGAAAGGGTGGAGTGATGTGTTACTAATGACCATGTGCGTTATTTAATGATCCTTCCATACGGATGCTGCCGCAGCTGCTACCTGCTGCAGCAACTAATTAATGAGCATCCCAATCAATAGTCGACACCGGTTTCGGTTAGCAAGACAGTCTGTGTCACTGCCACAAAGTATTCGGTAATTTACCTTGTATGTAAATTATTCCCGGCCAATAACCCCCATGGTTAAGAACACCATATTATACAATCTTTATAGTAATTATATAATAAAAGAGAAGTGTAAGAAACGCACTGGAGAAAATTCTATATACGACGCTACATGTATGACGTCACGCTCTTCTGTACTGCGTCATTCGTTAGATGACGACAAACAGGGCACGCCACGCGATGCACAGAAGGCGCTGAGTACTAGCCTCTTTCGTTAGAGGGCGACATCGCCTTTATAGAGCGTACACAACGGTTACTACCAGCCACCACCATTAGAAGGCTACTTCGCTACGGGACGACACAAAACGCGCGCGTGCACTCTTCCGTTTAGCATATCTAATTTGACTCTGTGTGTAGAGGCTATAATAAATATTTAAAAATAATTCGACTGTTGGCACTTGACAGCCATCTAAGCTCTTTGAGTGACGAGGTGACGTAAGGCCAAAGCAGCGTTAGGGTGGAAGAGGAAAGGGTTGAACGATGTCGTTGGACTGTGAACAACTAACGGAGGAAGGAGGGACGAGAGGATTAGATCAATGGAGTGTAAGCTACTGCATCTTTTTCTCCTTATCAGTCATGACGTCATTACGAGTGTCATCAGTGGCGTCAGCGAAAGACTTCGACAGACAGACACAGAATGAGAGACAGAAAGACAAGACAACATTTTATGGAAAGAAACAGACAGAAAGAATGACTGAAGTGACGGAGAAAAAGCAATACAGAGAGAGACAGACAGACAGACAGAGAGAGAGAGAGAGAGAGAGAGAGAGAGAGAGAGAGAGAGAGAGAGAGAGAGAGAGGGAGGGAGGGATGGAGGTAGAGAGGATTGATGAAGGGAGGGAGAACAATAACGGTATTCAACAACATTTCTTGTCGTCGCTCTACACAGCTGAGCGTTGAGCTCGACTGCCATCTATCACAGGAAAAGATTTCTATAGCGCTTTTATCAGTTATCACAATTCATAGAGCATAATGCATAATGCACCAGAGGCGGCGATCCTGGGGGATCAAGGGGACAGGTTCCCCTCACCTTTCTTAACCACTCTCGTTGGGCGTTCCCCACCTCTCAAACGAGACCCTCTGTGATACACGGATCGTTGGATGAAAAAGAAGTCACGTTATAATCTGTTTGTGACTCAGTCCTTAATTCACATGGGCCGATTTCTTCAAATTCATTATCATCATCGGTTAATGAACCACACATAAAAGAACGTAATAGTATTCTCCAAACTTCTAAAGCGCCACTCGAAGGCCAAGCGCAGAGCACCAGCGCATTCATGAGCGCTGCGTTGAATAGGAGGGGTCGTCCAAACTTCCAAAGGTAGTCTATGTGAGGTCTATGTCCGGTTACCATAAAGGTAGAGGCATAGCTAGAGGGGCAGAGTAGCTGTTAAGGCGTGTGCCGCTAATAAGGCAAGAGTGAGACGGCGATGGATCGGACGAGTCCAAGTATGAGTCCTTGAAGCGATCATACTTCAGTTTTAAATGGAAAGCAGACAAGGTGATAGACAGGGCCCGGTCCAGAGATGCCACCGTCTAAGATTTTCTTAGATTTTTTCTCCTCCCTGCTAATCGATAGACGGACGCCTCAGCGTTACCCTGTTCTTTTCAATTGTGGACTGCCCATCATGTTCTGACGTGTACTTTGTGAAAAGACGATTCTTGTCGTCTTCCAGACGTATTTGGTGGAAAGCGGGGATTATAGTTCGGCGGCGACATCTTCGCCGGAAGTTTAGGCCACTCGTTGAATGTGCATACCATGGGTGATCGTCTATCTGTCTACATCTCATGAAGACACCGAGACGTCGTTTCATGTTTCTTGATCATAATTAAATTTGTACAACGTATTAACAGAAGCGGTAAACTAAACGCAATCGTAATCTACAAACTTCTAAACGCAGTTCACCAACTAATTCACGAATCGGTGACGAGCGGTGATAAGATCAAATGGATCGGATGAGTCAGAATATGAGTTCTCTCATACAAAGATCGTGATACGCTTTTGGCCGAAAGCTAAAAGTTTTGCTATAGGTCAATTCTTTTAATAGGTACGCTGTATCACAGCTCCTACCACTCTCAGTCCTTCGCATCTCTCTCCCAACTGTAAATTTTCTTTGTCACTATGCTGGCTTTTTCCACGGAGTGGGGTTGTTGTCCGTCGTTCTTCCCTGCTTCGCTAATTCATGACAGAGGCGGCGATAGTGAGACGACTGAATTGAGTATCTACCACGCTCTTTTGAGGCGATTGCCTCAATTTATGTACTTGTTTCAGGGTGCAACAGTCACATTTCTACATCACCTAGGATATTTGAAATTCTTCAAATTTGAAATTTAGAAATTCTTTAAATTTGAAATTTAGAAACTCTTTAAATTTGAAATTTAGAAATTCTTTAATCTTTAAATTTGATATTGCCTTTCTTCCAACATCTTTTGCTTAGAAGTCCACATCCCTCGACGGCGCAATTGTAGTTGTACTGCAGATCATTTGTGTGCGAAGAACTTGCTCAATGTACCTACAGAGTGACTGACGCCTCGGACAAGGGTCGAACCCGCTCACTCAGCGCACACTGAGTGTTACGGGCAGATCGAGCGCTCTAACCGATCAGCCACCGTGCTGGATATGTTCAAACTGAACGCAAGAAAAATAGTGATTACTGCTATTTACAAAATACAAATCTTTTCTGTTTTATTCTCTTAATCTCATATTCAGTTTGAACAGTTTGCAAGAATAGCCTCACATGCCGCATGTCCCATGCTAACTTATCTATCTCCTCCAACTTCACATGCTAATGATGCCATAGACCCCTACGGACTCATCCTTAACCACTTAGAATGCCGTAGCCAACATAATCTACATGTGCATCAAGCTTGACTCATTTTCGTACAGTTAGCTTAAAATAGGTTCGTCTATATCATAATTCTGCCTGGGTGATGACAGGTAATCACAGTACAAGTAATCACAGAAGTCGAATTAACAGTCAGCGGCCATGCAAGGCGGCATCACATTATACATCTGCCGCCGCCTAGTGAATGAAGGACTAATCAATCTTACGGAGAATACGGGAAGCGAACTGAAATCCTCAGCTCTGCACCCCAGTGTTATCCAGGATGGTATCCATTGGTCTTCGGAAACATGTTGAGAATGCAGGGAAACTAGATTTCTACGGAAATCTACTGAGAACGGTAAGGCTGAACGCATGACTTGCTGCACGACGTGTTTTCGGTTTCTTTGTAATTGTGATGGTAAACACAGATGCTGCACTCTTGATCTGTTCTCTTCCGAACAATGATTCCGCTGCCAAAGCGTCATATATTCCAGAGTCTGACAATTATCAGTGACCCGTGCCGAAGAATCAGACGTCTGCAGACCTGGACCAAAGTTATCACGCATCCCACGGGTCACTGAATAAGACGGACTTGCCAAACAACTATAGACTTTGATATTAGATATGCACATTACATTTATTCTGTTAGATTTTATTTGATTTATGTACGCTGGTTACCTGCTGCAATGTGCATGCTTCGCCGAAGAAAACAGTAGACTTATGACGATGTAGATTTATAAGGCTTAGGTGAAATGTTTCATGGCAAAAGTAATTAGGCCTATCGTCCATGGGTATATTATTTCATTTACATGATAGAATGTGCATTTTTCACTAAAATAATGAGAAAATATTGATAATGAATATCTCTCAAGGTCTTGTTAAACAAACCCAATGGTATTGTGGCTATCGTATGAGACTGTCAAACCGAGATGTCGGGAATTCAAACAGAATTCTGACAGAGAAGAACTGTGTTGCGAGATTTGTTGCTTCATCTGCGTTCCCAGTTGCAGACTCAACTAGGCCTATAACGATTGGCACGCATTGATCGTATAGGCCTACTGCTGGTGGAAACATCAGACACTACAGACAGACAGTAGTGAGGCGCTCCATAAAAATCAGACACATAACGCATGGCTCAATCTGCCTTTCCAAAGTCAGCGCTGACTGGAAACTTCGAGCAAACACGCTCTCAGAGCACACCCAGGCGAACATATACACATATAACTCACGATAGAGACGTTCAGACACGTATGCCTGTGGTGACAATAGGCCGATGGTAGGCACACATTGCAAATCATTCAAATAGTTTTGTCTAACAATTCCTTTAGTAATAAAATTTCATGATTGCGCGTATACATCGGCTTTTAAAGATATAATCCAGAAGCAAAATGGGAAGAGTCAGAGAAATGTTATAAACAATTGACAAATGATTGACGTCAGCTGGATGCTCTGTGCGTATCATCATCCACTCTAAACACACTTTAGACAAGGGACTTTTCTTGGATTATCAGAACCAGTCTGTCACAAAAGACTTTTAGATTTTGATCTTAAATTAAAATTAGTTATCATCTCATGGAGCTTTGAACTGCGAACAAGAGTATTAACCATTTATAAAATGTTGCACACTCAACATTTCTTGTGCACAGAGCTTCCAAAATATTAGAGGTAACATTGATCCAAAGTAATGAGTGTATGCCATACTATCTTATTCAGATATTATATCCGAAATGCCGAAAGCTTCGGTTACCTCATGGTTGTTCGGTCGATCTGAACAGCTGAGGATGCTGGTTTTTGACCAAATCCTGACAATATAATTGTAACAGCCGACGTCCTGTCGTTTTCAAGGAGCCTCATATGGCTTATATCAGTTCTAATCCAGAAAGTTATGGATAGCTGCGGGATTCAGTTCAATCTTGCCAATGATCGAAACCGGTATTTCAAAGCTACAAAGCTAGTGACTGCTTACTGTCTTGCGTGGTCAGGTGGCCGATTGCTCAGAGCGGTCGATCGGCCTGTAACGCTCAGTGTGCGCTGAGTGAGCGGGTTCGACTCTCGTCCAAGGCGTCAGTCACTGTGTAAGGACCTTGACCAAGTCCTTCGCACACAATAATTGCTTTGCATTACAACTGCAGTTGCGCCGTCGAGACGTGTGTAGGCCTATGCACTTCTGATCAAAGCCTGTCGGAAGAAGAGCGGTATCAAATCTCAGGATAAATAAATAAGAAGATGATGAGGATCCTTGTAAGCTAATTCGAATTGCAACCGTGAGTGTGCAGTGTTAATGACTTCATTTGCTTTGCCTCGGCTTATAAGAACGGGTGGCGTATTTTCTCCGACTCATCGCAACAGACTGATGCAGTATTCTCTATAAAATCCAGAATTTTTTTAGAAAATCCCCAAAATGATCTGTAGAATCAAAATGGTGTGTGTTGAGTCGTAATAAAATTCGTGTAGGACTAATGTTGTCATTATTTTATCTTCAAAAGTATTCTCATTAGGCAATTTTGTGTTTTAATATATTATTATTTTCATTGTAGGCCTATAATTTGAATACAAATATATCGCGTTATACTATTGCCGTGCAGTGACTGGACGAAGATTGTTTCACACAATGGAAGCTCTGAATGTGTATTGTTTAGATTTAATTAATGTTGAAACATTGAAAACGACAATACATAACGCTAACTTCATTTCTACTATTACGTTATCAAAGACTTTCTGGCACATACAATAAGTGCGATTTTGGATTTAACTATTCTTCAGGCACTTTAAATTGATATATCTCAAGTTCTCAACTTCTACTGATTGACTGATTGATTGATTGATTGATTGATCATGTGTACGCCGACTGTGTGTTGTCTATATCGTGTGGTAACCAGTATACTTGTGTTTTCCATGGTCAGTTTGCCTCGTGATATTATTTTGGACGATAGGTGTTGTAATATAATGTAAAACTTTTCAAATTTCTCATCGCCCACAAAAGCCAATCAGGTCAGCAGAACCAGCATATTAACCGGTGTAGTCCGCACTAGCCAGAATTCGCTGGGTATAGGACACCACCCCCCCCCCTAAACAAACTCCCCTCTGACAAAAACGCTCTGACAAATCAACCCTGTTAGCGCCTCCGATCAAGCGTTCTATAAATTACTCTGCATTAATGAAAACATTTTAGTCAGAGGCTTTGTCTAAATTTACAGATAATCATTATATAATTGCTTATAGCACGCGATCACGCTCAAGTAACTTCACTCAGATGCAATTGCTTTAGCAGTAATATTATACAAATGCAATACAATACAAATGTAATTTGATACTGCCCTTCTTCCAACAGTTTTTGCTCAAAAGAGCACACACGCCTCGAGCTCTCGACGACGCAGCTGCAATTGTAATGCTGAGCAATTGTGCGCGAAGGACTTGCTCATTGCTCAAGCCCCCTACATAGTATGTATCTTCGTTTATTTCAAAAACTCATAGACCTGAAAGTTAAATGATGCGAGACTTGGCTGCCTTCGGCATAGGGTCCGATTTTAATTCTATTCTACAGAGCAACTCCTCGTACAAAGAACCTGCATTCTCAGCGTTACGGGCCGACCGCTCTAGCCACCATGCCAGATTTTATGCATAAGATCCACATGGATAGCCTGCCATTCAGAGCATGAATGACATATCGTCAGAAATGATATAGCGAGGCACACCTAATGCATTTGTTGAGATGCCTAGCTCATTGTATTGTGTCTTTATGAGCATGTTTTCTATTAATGTCTAAATTTGTAAGAGATAAAATGGGACTCCTTCTCTTCCCCTCTCCCCACTCTAACTCCCCCTCTCTCTTCCAATTCAGCTGCTGATCAGAAGCTGTTTCACAACGGTATTTTGCAACATGGATCTTCACATTCTTCTGAGATGTACTGCTTTTGTAGATTCTCCTATATATACACACTTGTTGTTCTTCTTGTTGTCTCGTCTTATGTTGTTGATATTCCTTGGGGCAAGGGCGCCGCCTCAATTCTCTCTTTCCGCTGGTTCTTTCTTTGTTCGGCTGTTTTCTTCTACTCTTCGTTCTTTTTATTTTTTCTTCTTTGTTGTTTTTCCAATCGTAGGCCACCGATCAGGTGGTACCGTCCCTACATTCCCAAAATTACTCTTCGTGTCTCCACTGGAATACTTCTGTCCTTTCCTTCCTGCAGCTTACAATCGGTCGAGGTGTCGCAGGTTTTGGAGTTTAAAATGCAATCTTAGTTTGAGATAGTTTTGTATTTCACTCGTCTGTTTTCTCTTTCTTTCGTTGTTATTATTCGTTCAGTCGCGTTCTAGGATTCCATGGTCGTAATAGGCAGATCAGTCCTTGCCAGTCTGATGTCGCCATCCAGTTGGGCCATCCATCGTCTTCGGCTTGGAGTCGATAGAGCTGAACGATGTCACCTTCAACGGGTCACCACTCCGTCTTTCAGTCGGCCGATCGTATCTTCTCGTTTATTTCGATGACCCTATCACTGCACTTACCCACCTTAAGTATTCTAGATACTCCAATCGCGCAATGGTCACTTCTGTTGTGTAGCTGCGAGTTATCCTACGCTGGCTCCCGGTCCAGTGGGGCAACCAATATTATATGATCTCAGGTCTCCTCTATTGTTTCGCACTGTGTCCTGGGCAGTGTGCTTGTACATCTTCGAAAGCTTTTTACCTGCAGATATCTGCAGAGGTGACTTTATGGTTCCACATGCTCTCATTGCCATAATGTACTCATTTACCCCGGTCCGCATTGTGAAGGTCAAATATTTACTGAAATTAATGCAGGGCATTTTTGAAGGTAAGACGTTTTCTCAGAGCATGACAAGATATTTCTCACAACAAGGTGAGTTATTTTCTCGAGACAAGGACAGATGTTTTTTCAAGGTAAGACAAGTTATTGTCTCACGGTAAGTTTGGTTAATAGTGGTATCATAGGGTCAATATAATGCTACGTTATAGTTAGACAGACCACTCCATTGCTTAAGGCTAGATCTGGGTCACTATAGGTAGTCATTGCTTGTGCACTAGTGATGATATTAGTTGGTCTGACGGCCTGTATTTTTAGTAAAGGTATTCGGCCGGCTT
Source organism: Bimastos eiseni (assembly GCA_959347315.1). Taxonomy (NCBI): domain Eukaryota; kingdom Metazoa; phylum Annelida; class Clitellata; order Crassiclitellata; family Lumbricidae; genus Bimastos; species Bimastos eiseni. The sequence continues at coordinate 50,427,654 of OY365806.1, read as the reverse complement.
CAGAGGTCAGAACTAGTGGCTCGTTGGATACATTGTCGGTGGTGTTCTTATATCTGGTTGGTCAGAACTGGGTGACCTGGCAGTCTGTTTCACAGGTCAGGCTTACTAGAGGAAAAGTATTCTTGGATCAGGTCCCTCAGATTCGGCTGACCCCGCTGCTCGGTCTGACCGCACTGCCGCTCTGTCTGACTACGAGATTCGGTATAAAATAGCCGCGCACTAAAGACAAAGGGCCTGTCTGGTTTGAATCTCTCGTTGTTCGTGGGTTCGTTAAGGAATAGTCAAGTAGGTTAAGATCTTGGGAAGACTGCCGCTAGTGATGCATTGGTGAACTCCGCTATTGAACGTAGACGGTAACTGTATCATTATCTAGATAAGATTATTCATATATTTATTATTATTATTCTGAAATCTCAAACTGAGTAATTGATTATCAACTTTATATATATGAACTCATTATCAGCGTGATCGTGTGTAAGTGAAAGAACTCTTAAAGCGTGTATGCTAGGTCGTCTAAACACGCTGTGCAGATTAAGTTTAATGTTCATTTCTAAAGTCTTTTGATTATTATTAGAGTTATCGTTTACGTGTTAATAAAACAATTTATTTCGTTATATTTTAAACCTCTCGTGCGAGTTGCTAAGTTCACCCATAATTTCCGGTTGGTAGATACTTCGTCTGGCTGATATCGTGGCTTAGCTAATTGTCTGTAAGGTAATTCCTTATACCTATAGATTGGCTAGGTATTCAGATAAGTGACACGTTATATATTATATCGTGGAAAGACAAACAGGTTGATATATAGTGTAGAACCTACTGGTTGATATAGGCATGCTTCTGTCAGCAAGAGGCGTGCTGCTTCGATTGGTAGCCATGTTTACATAAGCGCACGAGAGGCAATTCAACGACCGACCGACCGCCACACAATACACTGATAAAAAGATGCATGGCAAACAACGAACGAACCGTCAATTGCACAAAGGCCGCCGCATTCATCAGGCTTCGAACCAGATGCAAAATACAGTGATTCTGCAAGGACTGATAATCACAGGCAAAAAAGAAAAGAGATCTCTTCAGTTCAAATGACGCTCTTCTACAAGACTGTGGCAATGTCAATTTATCCGACAATAGGTTCAGAGTATTAGAATATTCTGGAGTTCCGACGTATCGACATGTCATGAAGAACTAGAATGTTACAGTGTCAGAATATTCCGACGCTTTATTTCTAATGAATTAAAATATTCTTACGAGTTAAACCATTAAAAATATACAGACTATTTAGACGATTCAGAGTAGTCACAATCATAGGATTTTCCCAATACAGTGCAGACTATTACAAAGTAGTTGCGCAACAGCAAAGCGTCGGATTTGTGCAAAGAGTTTGTCCGGAAACCATCTGAAGAATCTTGAATGTGCGATGTGAATCTTTGGGTCATCATGAGAGTAAAAACGATGAAGCATTGAACTTATATAATGTTCTGCATTGCGATGTCTGGTAGAACATATTAACGTCAGGTGTGACAGTCAGAGCATAATATCTTAAACTGATTAATATACTGCTAAATGTTTGGCACCTGTTGGGTTTTGAGCCAGAGGCTTATGCGTTCTTTAATTCTGACTCAACCAGAGCACTGTTCTTTTGACATGTTTCCAACTTGTCTACACGGTATCCAGAAGCAGAGCCTTATTACGGCTTCTCAGTGTATAGGCTATATATATATATATATATATATATATATATATATATATACATACAATTGCAGAGGTTCAACTTCTAGTTCTTCTTATGACCCTATCAGCTAAGTCACATTTAAAAAACTAAAATAGCGAGTTGTCAATTGTTTCGTGCACAGACATATTTGAAAATTAAACTTTACCTGTTTTCTGTGTTCTTACCTTGAGAAAATAAGCCTCCTTTGCCTTTGATAATCCGTAAATTATAGACCCCAGGACAGCGCATTTCGACAATAAGGACACTGCGCGATAATTACTGAAACTTGTAGGCTATATTAGGCCTATTCACATTTTTAGTAGACATACATGTACATTTGAAAGATTCGGGCATGCGGACTTTTGCAGTAGATTATTATTCTTATTAAGGCACTCGAGTGTCCAGTCCATCCATTTATAAAAAAATTATGTTCGTTAACGTTTCTAACATTAGGGATAGTCCTTATTTTTTACGTTAAATTTTAGAACAATTCAGTCTTAGGCACTGAAAGCCACTAGAGTTAGATAAATTATCACCGAATATCATAGGATGATTTTAAAAGAACCGCTTATAACCCTAATGGCAATTAATTAATTAAAAAATTCAGTTTCACTCAATTAAATATTGCTCAATTGATTAAGTCTATTGAAGATATTTGTTTGGACACGGTGTGCACTAGTCTTTTGCCTTTCATTTGTAGTATACGCATGCGTGGTCATAAAGCAGCGGACGGCCTACAATAAATATCTTACTATAGGCCTAAAGAAGACCAACGGTGCATGGAGTTCATTGAAAATGGGTCGGAGTCAGTTCAAATGATGCTAAAAATATACGCATGCGTGGTCATAAAGCAGCGGACGGCCTACAATAAATATCTTACTATAGGCCTAAAGAAGACCAACGGTGCATGGAGTTCATTGAAAATGGGTCGGAGTCAGTTCAAATGATGCTAAAAATTCTTGACATAGTGCAACGCAGAACTTGTCCGTTTATCAACTTATGCTAATCGGGTGACTTGACCTATATATCAAATTGTATAAGTCTGGTGAGTGGTGACTATGGTTGCCAACTTTTTAGTCACTCGATATGCCAAGCATGTAACATGTCCACATTTCTGTATTGTATGTGACGAAGTTTGCGTCAACTTAATGATATATGATATATGATATAGTCTACTTGAACGTTTATTACAGTCAAGTCAGCAGAGGAGAGATGCGCTATACGTAAAATTAGAATCAACTGAAAGGGCAAAACGCTTATAACGACTACTTGTCAAAAATAAAGTCTCAGTTTCTGAATATATATTAGAAGGTGCCAATTCAGTCCACTATGGACCAGCTCAAAATTCTGTATAAAATTATGCTACTTCATTCTTCTAGCATGAGATGGAAGAGTTCCAACAAGCGTCTGGAGTCGAGCAGCAGTTTAAGGACACACAATGTATCTGCTGATACCAATATACCAGGATGCAGACGGTATAGGTTGGTCCGTGGATAAGAGATTCAATCAAACATCAAGAGTCCATCTTTCCTCAGGCTGTTACACAAGACGAGATTGAAATTGCCGTAAAGAGACAGATTTAAGCACGAAAAACTCAGCAAGACAAAACTGCAACATCTCAAAACAAGAGCAACAACAACAGCAGAAGCAATAATAACAGCAGAAGCAATAATAACAGCAACATCAATAACAGCAACATTAATAACAGCAACATTAATAACAGCAACATTAATAACAGCAACACTAATAACAGCAACACTAATAACAGCAACACTAATAACAGCAACATTAATAACAGCAACATTAATAACAGCAACACTAATAACAGCAACACCAATAACAGCAACACCAATAACAGCAACACAAATAACAGCAACACTAATAACAGCAGCACTAATAACAGCAACACCAATAACAGCAACACTAATAACAGCAACACTAATAACAGCAACACCAATAACAGCAACACTAATAACAGCAACACTAATAACAGCAACACCAATAACTGCAACACCAATAACAGCAACAATAGAAGCAGCAACGACAATGACAGCAACAATATCAACAGCAACAACAACAGCGACAGCAGCAACGACAGAAATTACAACAGTAGCAGCAACTATTTTCTGGTGTAGATGAGAATGCCGGACAATGAGACAGGAAGATAGATCAGAAATGAACGAAACTACAAGAAATTTAAAGACTATGCAAAATTAGATATTGTCAAGATAAGACTTTTCGTAGATGTATCCAAACAATTCTCAGATATATCCAAACAATTCTCAGATGTATCCAAACAATTCTCAGATGTATCCAAACAATTCTCAGATATATCCAAACAATTCTCAGAGGTATCCAAAAAATTCTCAGATATATCCAAACAATTCTCAGATATATCCAAACAATTCTCACATGTATCCAAACAATTCTTAGATATATCCAAACATGTGGAAAAACTGCCAATTCATCTGAATCGAATTCCATAGATTGAGCTACATGGAGATTCGTATACCAACAAGAACTACGCACAACACTGTAAAAGTCAAATTAAGGTCAAGTAAGGCTAATTATAAGGCAAGATAAGAAAAAAGGTGGGCAAGGTAATTGCTTAGCAACTAGTAGTAGTACAACTTATAAGTACTAATGGTGGAAGTGAGAGTGGAAGTAACAGTTACTTTATTAATCTCCAAAAGCTTCCGAAATATAATACAGACATTGAGGTTCACATGAACGGATGTTAAAGGGAGAAATCAAAAGGGACCACATGGTCCCGCTGTGCAGAATCACATAATATTCATTATAAGCCTTATCATTAGTCTAAATCCTCATAAATATAATCGTTGCTGTCCTCATGTTGAGGCATTTGTCGGCTGAACTACAACCAGCTACATGTGCTACAACCAGCTAGACAGACTCACAGGATTTCCTCTAGTCATTGAATAAATATCACATCCCGCACGTAACCGAATACGACTCGCAACCGAATACGACTCGCAACCGCAAACAGCGCATGACAAACATTGCAGTCAATCTGCCTTCACAGTGAATTCATATTCTACAGCAGTAATACATTTTAACTTATATAGCGCTGCTGTTTTAAATTGAGACATCATTCGAAGATTGCTTGATATCTGATCCATCAAACGATAAATAGCAGATAGTCCGACTACCACTACTAAGCAACGACCTTCGTAAATTTATACAGCATGTACCCTGGGCAGATTCACCGAACACTGTGTGGTCTTGAGACTTATATGTGAATATAGAAAAGAAGAAGGGGGTCTGTGGAACAATGAACAGTTGGCTAAACGTGAGAACCTAATCAAAAACCAGATTATGATTCATCCATCATCCAAAATGACAATTATAAAAATCAGTATAAGATGTCTTTAAGTAATCCATCTGCCGAACCGAAATCTGTAAAGTAACTGGCCTGTCGGATAACTTGCGTTTTGCAAAATTTGCGTCAAAATTGAACAGAGGAATTTGCTGTCTTTGACGAAAGTCCATCCGCTATCAACCTGGCGACTTTAACTCAGCGTCCTTAACGTACGTCCAACTTCCGGGCACTGGAGATAAATTACAAATGGCGCGAATGAGCGTACACTTCCCGGGCAGGTGCGAAAATCCGAAACACGGCTGACCAGAGAACGTATCGCATTGGAAGCGACACGAAGTCCACGATACTCCGCTCGAGGTTAGGATGACGTCAGAATCCAGACAGAATCCAGTCACCCTTTGATATTGGAACGTCCTATGTTGCGGATAGTACAGAACAGTGATATTTATATCGGCTTCGAAGCGGGTAAAAAGCGGCTTCAGTTGAACGCCGTTGATGTCGTAGAAGAGATCAGAGAGACCGTCAAAAGATCTGTTCTTGTTCCGTTCGAATCCGATGTCCATTAAGGCGTGGCGCCTTGGATTGTGCTGATTCGTCGCGTCCTCGTCGTGAATGATAGTACTGTAGCGACTGACCTCCGCTGGCATCCCGTAGATGTGCCACAACTGACCAACTCTTGACCACATGTCGTCGTCTTCGCCTCCCCAACCGAAGTACTTGAGAGAGTATCCGTTCACCTTGCGGAACATGTCGGCAGTTAGCGAGACGACCCCTCCAAAGGTGGGGTAGAGATGGTAGTTCCACTTGTCTAGCGCTCGAGCGTAGTGTCTAGGGTTGGGTCCACATGTCATGAGAGCGCGGTCATCCTCGAGAAGCATGTCGACGTCGTGGAAAATAATACAATCGGACGGAAATCGCTTCTGCGCTTCGAGAAACCCAATGTTCATGATGGCCGCTTTGTTGAAGATCATTGGAAGTCGCTGGTCGACGACAAAAATCCGAAAGTGTAGCTGTTGTCGTTTCAGGATCGGATACAGATGACGCAGCAGAATTCGCAAATGAGTCTCGCGGTCTCGACACGGAATTATGATTGCCAGACGGGTATGTGGCACGCAGTTATCCGGCATCCACTCTCCGCCCATGCGCACATCAGCACCCACGCTCTCCGAAATACTCGTCCAATTCGAGTCTATCATGTTGACCATGACCCTTCCTTGAAGACCGCGAGGAACACACGGGCACCAGTTGACTCCAGATTTCTTTGCAATCCTCTGTTGACACCATTGCTCTTCGAGGCTGTGATATTCCTTAATGGCAGCCATGTCTTGTTCTTTCACTGGTTCCGGATGGACCAACAACGGGTTCTTCGTAGTCACCATCCTCCTGCGAGCCCTCGGAGGAGGTGTGGAGGACGACACGGTTCCATCGGACACCTGCTGCTGAATTTGCGATGCCAGATCAAAGTGTCTACTTACGATTATCGTCAGTAGAATAACGGCGGAAGTTCCGCAAATGTAGAAGAAACAGACCCGAGCGACGACTCGGTAATATCTGTTGGCCATTTTGAACTGAGGAGAGCGAGAGACAAAGAGAGCACCGAACGAAGCAGAACGTCGTCAGTGGATGACTGCGTCGTTTGCTCTCCAACCGTCAATGCAACGCTTGACTGGTCTAGAGCCAAGAGTGGTCTAATGCATATTGCGTCTCGGTATAGCGGTCTGTCTTGTATCGCCCGTTTGTCGGTGCTTCGGAAAATTTCTATTTATAAGCCTCGTCGATCTATTTAACGTACAATATGGGCCTACAGAACAGGATGGTCACATGGGACAGTTAGCAAGGTACTCAAATGGATTGACCAGAGGTCTTAGCTATTCGAATGAGGGGTTGTAGATAGTTCAGACGTTCAAATGCAAATGCAGGCCTATTGATATCTGCAAGTAGAGTCTGATTATATTAAATGATAAATCTAAAGCAATTAGTTGCATCAACAGAATCACTGCTATGCTGTTAATGATCGCAATCCGTTTTCTATGTAGGCTTAGACTTTATGTCGTTCATTTGAAATATTTCTTTCTGTTTTCGTCTTATTCAAAACTCAGTTCATGATTTTTGTTGAATGCTTGTTATTTTTCCACAGAATAGAACTTCGTGTTCTAAACGCCAAATTTTGCAGAGGAAAGTTATTCCGAATTAGAATTCGGTTAAAAATAGTCTATATCAACAGCAAATATAAGCCTATAGCAAATACTCAGAAAAAAACGTGTAGCACAGTGGTCGATCAGTTAGAGCGGTCATCCCGTTGCATTCAATGCGCGCTGAACGAGCGGGTTCGACCCCCGTCCGGGGAGCAGTGATGTAGTCGAGTCCACCTAAGCGAGTCCGAGTCGAGTCCGAGTCCACCTACGCCGAGTCCGAGTCGAGAATTGCTAAAGTCCGAGTCCCAGTACCAAATGTCCGAGTCCAAGTCCCAGTCCAAGTACACGAAAACGCACAATAAAAGGTCTTGTTGGAAATCGACAGTTCGATATATGTTATAGCACAAAGAATTAATGTAGGGTGTCAAAAACATAATAGTATAATTCATCAAGAGTTACTTCGGGCACTGAAGCACAGGGTCCCATTATCTCTTATCTCTGTTTATGACACCCCAATAATACCCCACAACCGCACACGGAAGACACACTTAGCCTATTACCACAGGAATGATTATATGAAGGCGCAAGGGATGCGAAGGAACAACGGTCACAGCAATAATTAGAAAGAGCCCCGACCGCTGCCGAACACAGGTAAGAGCAATGACCTCTCCCAGTCCCATAGGGCTGGCCCTACAGCTGTTATGGCTCCACACACCACCTATACCCGACTCTCTAATGCAGCGTTGTGCAGTGGGTGCACCACGAACACACAGCACCAGGAACACGCTGCACAACGTACACACACTAACTGGAAATAGGCCAAGAACACCGAGCTCTAAATACAATCTAGGTTAGAATGGTAACCATTTTAAGTAAGTAAGCAGTGAGCACATGTAATTTCTGCAGTAAACAAAATCCCAAAATCGTGACTCGAAAACCGAGTCACAGAGTCAAGGGCTTCTAGTCCGAGTCCAAGTCATGTCATTCCGAGTCTGAGTCCCAGACCTCCGAAAAACGGTATCGAGTCAGACTCGAGTTCTTCGCCGGACTCGAGTACTACATCACCGCCGGGGAGTCACTGTGTAGGGACCTTGAGCAAGTCCTTCCCGCACAATTGTTTGCAGTACAACAGCAATTGCGCATAAGACTCCGTCGAGGCGTGTATGTACACTTCTGAGCAAAAAAATGTTGGAAGAAGGGCGGTATCAAATTTTGGTAATAAATAAATATTATGACTGAACTAAGATCACGAGATCCACGACTGTTTGCCATATTTCCTTGTGGCATAGAAAAAAACATAGATGAAGCGCTGGTCGCATACAAGACGCTTTGCTGCACAAGAGTTTCAAAAACCGATATCTTGCCTGATTAACTATGGCCTCCATGGACCTATGCATATGAGCTTAGTGATCGTAACGATTTTTCTGAGTGAAGCGTTCGGGTCTACGTAGTACGTCATCAAATATGCGGCCAACGGAGAGACCGTTCTACCTGTCGTTCGTTCCCACGCAAAGCACCGATCAAAGATTTGAGTCCACAGTAAGACACCAACGCCTTTTGTTCCCCAGCATGAACAGTAAACGATAGACAAATCTAAGGGAGTTGGTACGTGGATGCGTGAACAACTCTGCAATGTCATCTGGCGGCACTTCGTCATGACCACTATCATCATCATCATCACCATCACCATCATCACCACCACCAACACCACCACCATCATCGTCACCACCCGCACCACCATCATCATCATCATCATCATCATCATCACCACCACCAACACCACCACCATCACCTTCCCCATCATCATCATCCTCATCATCACCAACACCATCACCATCATCATCATCATCACCATCACAACCATCGCCATCATCACCACCACCAACACCACCACCATCACCATCACCATCATCATCATATCATCATCACCACCACCAACACCACCACCATCACCTTCCCCATCATCATCATCCTCATCATCACCAACACCATCACCATCATCATCATCATCACCATCACAACCATCGCCATCATCACCACCACCAACACCACCACCATCACCATCACCATCATCATCATATCATCATCACCACCACCAACACCACCACCATCACCATCACCATCATCATCATATCATCATCACCACCACCAACGCCACCATCATCGTCATCATCATCAATTGATGATAATCAGCGATAGTCAGTGAGTCAGTGAACCATATGCCAACCATAGCATAACATAATTCATACCTTCCTGTCCACACATTTATGATCCCATCTGTGTTGTTACTCGAACAATCTTTCGAAAGACGGGCGATGATGACAACGATCGAAGCCATTTTATCGCACCAAATTCGTCGCTCAATAGTGAAGTAAAACAGTGTTAAACATTGAACTTAACTAAAGGCTAAAGGTCGGCTTACATCTGAGTTTTGCTGAAGTTCCGCTTAATGACGAGTCGATGATTTAGCGCACGAACGGTTCAAACGATAGGCCTACTGGCGTCAGGAAATTCCTGGTCAGCATAAGTTAATCGGTGTTTGAAGATTGAAGACACCAGTTCAAATGTGCATTAGCGCATAATCAGTAAGCATGATAATTATCGTCGTTTAATCACCAACTGACAAATCGCTGTATCATGTATGATTACAAACACAGTATGAACGAATGATAACAAATTATTACGGGAGTCGAATTTAATTGCCGGCATCCATGCAAGGCGCCAGTACGCCATGCATTTAATATAACCAATGCAGCCGACTCTCGTTGTTGTTATAGCCTTGGCGCGTCCCATATGATTTACGTAGTGAGTGAGTGAGTGAGTGAGTGAGTGAGTGAGTGAGTGAGTGAGTGAGTGAGTGAGTGAGTGAGTGAGTGAGTGAGTGAGTGAGTGAGTGAGTGAGTGAGTGAGTGAGTGAGTGAGTGAGTGAGTGAGTGAGTGAGTGAGTGAGTGAGTGAGTGAGTGAGTGAGTGAGTGAGTGAGTGAGTGAGTGAGTGAGTGAGTGAGTGAGTGAGTGAGTGAGTGAGTGAGTGAGTGAGTGAGTGAGTGAGTGAGTGAGTGAGTGAGTGAGTGAGTGAGTGAGTGAGTGAGTGAGTGAGTGAGTGAGTGAGTGAGTGAGTGAGTGAGTGAGTGAGTGAGTGAGTGAGTGAGTGAGTGAGTGAGTGAGTGAGTGAGTGAGTGAGTGAGTGAGTGAGTGAGTGAGTGAGTGAGTGAGTGAGTGAGTGAGTGAGTGAGTGAGTGAGTGAGTGAGTGAGTGAGTGAGTGAGTGAGTGAGTGAGTGAGTGAGTGAGTGAGTGAGTGAGTGAGTGAGTGAGTGAGTGAGTGAGTGAGTGAGTGAGTGAGTGAGTGAGTGAGTGAGTGAGTGAGTGAGTGAGTGAGTGAGTGAGTGAGTGAGTGAGTGAGTGAGTGAGTGAGTGAGTGAGTGAGTGAGTGAGTGAGTGAGTGAGTGAGTGAGTGAGTGAGTGAGTGAGTGAGTGAGTGAGTGAGTGAGTGAGTGAGTGAGTGAGTGAGTGAGTGAGTGAGTGAGTGAGTGAGTGAGTGAGTGAGTGAGTGAGTGAGTGAGTGAGTGAGTGAGTGAGTGAGTGAGTGAGTGAGTGAGTGAGTGAGTGAGTGAGTGAGTGAGTGAGTGAGTGAGTGAGTGAGTGAGTGAGTGAGTGAGTGAGTGAGTGAGTGAGTGAGTGAGTGAGTGAGTGAGTGAGTGAGTCAGTCAGTCAGTCAGTCAGTCAGTCAGTCAGTCAGTCAGTCAGTCAGTCAGTCAGTCAGTCAGTCAGTCAGTCAGTCAGTCAGTCAGTCAGTCAGTCAGTCAGTCAGTCAGTCAGTCAGTCAGTCAGTCAGTCAGTCAGTCAGTCAGTCAGTCAGTCAGTCAGTCAGTCAGTCAGTCAGTCAGTCAGTCAGTCAGTCAGTCAGTCAGTCAGTCAGTCAGTCAGTCAGTCAGTCAGTCAGTCAGTCAGTCAGTCAGTCAGTCAGTCAGTCAGTCAGTCAGTCAGTCAGTCAGTCAGTCAGTCAGTCAGTCAGTCAGTCAGTCAGTCAGTCAGTCAGTCAGTCAGTCAGTCAGTCAGTCAGTCAGTCAGTCAGTCAGTCAGTCAGTCAGTCAGTCAGTCAGTCAGTCAGTCAGTCAGTCAGTCAGTCAGTCAGTCAGTCAGTCAGTCAGTCAGTCAGTCAGTCAGTCAGTCAGTCAGTCAGTCAGTCAGTCAGTCAGTCAGTCAGTCAGTCAGTCAGTCAGTCAGTCAGTCAGTCAGTCAGTCAGTCAGTCAGTCAGTCAGTCAGTCAGTCAGTCAGTCAGTCAGTCAGTCAGTCAGTCAGTCAGTCAGTCAGTCAGTCAGTCAGTCAGTCAGTCAGTCAGTCAGTCAGTCAGTCAGTCAGTCAGTCAGTCAGTCAGTCAGTCAGTCAGTCAGTCAGTCAGTCAGTCAGTCAGTCAGTCAGTCAGTCGGTTTACGGTGAGTATGGGTGAGTGAGTGAAAACTGTCAGCAAATGCACAATAGCCTACCCAGTGTATAAATACCGTAAATTTAGCATAAAACGTCATAAGATTTGCTTAGTAAATGATCTTATCAAAAGCATTAATTAACTCTGGGTAGGAGGAAGTCATGTGACCTGGATCTCATGTTGCATGGGTGACCTTATAGGGAGGGAGAAGGTCGTGAAGGATGTGACATGGGTTCAACAGAACTGAGCGGTAAAGGGGAGCGTCAGAATAAGTAAGTAAGTAAAAATAGCAGCACTCTTCAAAAGAAGTACTGCTCTTCAAAAGAAGGAACGTCAACATGAAGGAAGCCAGAACGGCTCAAGTTTCGCAGGAGACCATTGAGGAGTGATGTAATATTAAGAGAGGTCTGTATATTTAGTTATTTAGGCAAACAAGAAGTATAATGTGAGGAAATGACAGGGGTCAGAAGTGGTAGACATTAATCCACTGTAGAAGTGAATTAGATAAATGTGCTGTAAATGGTTGAGTTTTGAGGCAATGTCCTCACTCCTCGGTCCTTACATTGACGCTAAGGCTGTTTGTTCTTGTGAAGAGTGACATTAGTTTGTAACAGAATGAGAAGATTAATTGTTGAGAAGGAGTTTGTAACAGCAATGAGAAGTTTTCTCATGCAATAAGAGTGCAATGGACTGATGCATCGTGCATGAAGTGGCACGCGTTAGTAAGAAATGTAGTGAGTGAGAAAGAAAGTGTATCCGTTGGAAGAAATGGATTATTTAGTAATCGTCTGCAGGGAATTCAGAAATCTAATCCATAGCTATATCTTATATGATGGGATTTCAAAATAGAGACGAACCATTACAGACTAAAGCATCTTAAGATTGGAAGTGTAAGAAATCCTCGTGTCTTGCAAAACTATCAGTTCAGATTTAGATACATGAATGAAAGAGAGCAGCATGAGAATGTCTTTGCAGATTATTTAAGTCGAGGGTACCAAGAGTAAGTGATGGAAGATTGGAGCAGATGATTGAATTTGAAAGGGCGCTTATCAAGCGAAGAGCAGCGTCAGCTCATGCATGAAAAGAAAGGAAAACGTGAAAAAGAAAATGAAAAATTGCGAAATTAATGGTTGTAAGGTGCAACTTAATTTCGGAGCCACGCGTGTGCAGCGCATATACATTTCTGGCAAACTAATTAGCTATGCAGAGATGCACGTATTTGCTGTCAAACAGCTGTTCAGCTCAGCGCATACACTGGCGCACTGGACACCCACAATATTATTTATATATGGGTCTGCATAGTCCCAGACAACACGTTCACATGCAGTGTAAGAAGTAAGTTTCTCTGGCAACTTCTTTTAGACTTCTAGACTACCAACGCATTAGAAAGCAAGTCAGGAGAAAGCGATGGAGACGCCTACTTCTCTCTAGGTCTACTATACTCTGCTCGATAGCAGACAATTTCAGAACTTGGTGTAATCGAATAATGCTGACGAAAGTTTATCGATTCATCATATTCGATTCATCTCCAGGGTCATTGCCGTTGCATGGGGCCGGAAACTGCAATAGCGTCGATAGGAAGCAGTACATTTATGTTTAGTACACCAAGAGACTGACTGTTCATGAAAGAATTCTAAGTTTTGTCTGCGCCATAAATTATCCCGCTACCCTTCCGGCTTCAGTATACGAATAGCAATTTGAGAGGCTATAACATCCCAAACAATGCAAGTAGGGAGGTTAAAAGGAAATCCTATTGGTGAATGGTCCTCGTCAAGTTTGTGCCCCACCCGTAAGAACCTAAAAATCTTGAGACTTAGGCTCTGTAGAGGCCTACAAGCAATTAGGTATGCATATAGTTGCTTAACATTTATACTACACATGCTTGTCTATAATAGATGCTATCAAGGCCTCTATGTTGGATATTGCTCAGACACAAACGCTCGAGGATAGTGACACGGTAATGAGGATAGCGGTAATACCGTAGTTACTGTGGTCTATACCGTGGGGGTGAAGCTTGTGGGATGAAAATTCAAGTGCATGGGTTAAATATAGGCCTATCGCGATAACGGTTATTGCTTGGCCACTGTTGCAATCAACTATCCATTAAACTAAATCGAGTCTGATCACAATGTCAAGTCATCAGTGGCATCTCCATAGGGGAACCAGGGAGGGGCCATGCCCCTCCCCCAACTGAGCTTGTGGCCCCCACTAGCCCCCTAGATTTTTCCCAATGTGCTTTGAAATATGGTGTCACTAAGATTTGATATTTATGTCCCTGATGGAAAAACCTAGAGCCGCCACTGCAAGTCATCTATACTATTCAGAAGACAAGTAAGTATATAACTGACTAACTATGTATATTCCACAAAAACTTTGACCCACTCGACCGATTGCTCCCAAATTTTGCAAGACTATCTTAGCGGCCGAGTAAAAAGCATGGGGGGGGGGATGTTTCGCGATCCTGGGTGCTTCAGCTAGTATTGCTAATGAATCGGAAGCGTCTTGAATAATTATTTGACATATCGTCACACTCCGAATTAATGACTTCAGATTAAAACAGGACGATTTTACGCACATTAAAATTATTTAGCTTGCTCTTTGCTGTCTTGGAATGAGGACGGGGTGGGAACGGAGACATACCTTCTGCAGTGGAGACAGGGCTGGTGGGATTGGGTTAGATTGAGACAGACCTGGTTGAGTTTGGATGGAGAGAGACCCACGAAATGGGTGGCGATGGAGACAAATGCTGTCACATTAATCGCAATAAAGCAGCTGGAAAACGTGGTAACTATGAAATTGTCTTTTCCACTCTTCAATTGTTTCCTGTCGTCCACCCGCACAGATCTCCTAGTTTAATTGTTCTCCAGCGTTTCTTTGTTTCTGCCTTTGTTTCTGCCGTTGTTGGCTACACATCTGCCACCTAGCGAGTACCCACAAAGTAATCCGGCGGTCACTTGCGAATGTATATAGGTCACATGAATATTTATGAGGTGGGTGTTCCACGCGAAACCCGGATGAGATGAACCATGACAACTTTGATGTTAATTGTGATATAAGAGATTAACGTGCTGCACAAGAGAATCTCGCGTACGATCTGTCTTTACCAAACAGCGCCCTGTCTCAGAGACAGCTCATACGCAACCACTGACACCAGTGCTGGGTAAACTCATACAAGAAATGAGTTTGGCTTAAATCAAAACTCAACTCAAGCACCTCAAAATGAGTTATAATTCAAACTCAAATCATCCTTTATGAAATGAGTTTGGCCTAACTCAAACTCAGTTGTTAAACGAGTTAAATCTTCAACTCACACTTGTCTCATACACCAGCACGTTTTAATCGAACGTTGTTCAAATGCTCAGTTATAACTTACCACGAACTGGTATCATCAGTTTATTATTACTAATTTACTAGTATTACTGTTATTATTGCCAAAGGCTAAATCAAGTTATTATTACGGAGTCAAAGTAAACAACACAGTCCACATGTTTAACATCTCTAAGCCAAACATTCCAATGCCAGTCATGTTTGAGTCTCAAACATGATTGGCATTAGATTGTTTGAACATAATATGTGCCGAGTGTCGAATAGTGAGTTTTGAATTTGGCGTTCATAACTCAAACTCACAGCAAGTGAGTCAATTCGAGAGTTTAAACTCATCATATACCTAACAGTGACCGACACTGAAGTCTTTCCAAACACAGGATTGGCGTAATCGAGGTGAGAGCAGGAGGGAGAGCACAATAATTATGGTCCATCACGTGTGCATGGGAACGGATATTAACCCGCAAAGGACAATAAATTGTTGCCCTTCCCCGATTTTGCTGAAGACATTTGCCCCACCACCTCCTCTGATAAAGACTCCTTATGTAGCCTACCCAGAAAATAGGAAGCTAAGCATTTTGTCATGCAGGAGGCAAAGTGAGGCAAGCGTCACTAACTACGTCATTACGTTGAATTCATTGCTGTTAATTTAATAGGCCTAATTTATCCAAGAAATCAGACATTTTGTCAAAGGACAGAATTTCCATTTCTCTTGTTGGATGCATAAATATTGAATATAGTTAGTTACTTACGCGCATCGCCCGTTAAATGTTGTCACTCGCAAGCCTGTATTAACCCATTAGTGCCTAGCGTCCCCAAAAATGGGACAGACAATTAAAAATGTTCATTAAATAAAATTTTTACTACAATCACATTCAAATGCGATAATTATCATGTCAAGATGTTGTTCAATCTATTTGAAGATAAAAATGCGCGATATAAATTTATTTTGTAGAAAAAAACATCATGTAAACATTGCGATGATCTATTTAGCTAACATCGCCATTACGCACTTTTATGATCAAATATTAAATATTTCGTGTTCATTATGGCAAAACTGTTTGCGGCTTCATAATGGTTGGTATTCGATAATGTATTGATAGTTTTGTTTAGTTAGTTTTTCACAATTCCAATATGTGTAGATCGCCATAAAGTCACCGTCGTATTTTTGGGGACGCTAGGCACGAGAGGGGTGGTCAAGTCGAAGAAACACAGTTCTGCGTCCTGTATGCTATTGAGTCAAATTATGTTTTAAAGCAAGTAATATTAGCACTCTGTGCATAATCTGTATCATTATTAGTAACATTAATTATTATATCAAGTCACAACCGCTGTAATTTGTGCAGAATTCAATTATAAATAAGGTCTAAATATAAGTTTACGTAGGTAAACACAGTGCCGATTTCCATTGCGATAAAATTATGGTGCACACCAATGCTAAATCCGCCATCTTTGTTGGGCCTGCATTTGCTATCTAACTTTAAAAAATGCTTAATAAATATGAATTTTCAATAATTAATTATGATATATGATGAAAGTAATTGTTTCTCTGTTGTAAGTTGTTACAGAAGAAATGGGATAAGATTCATGAGGTTCTGGGTATGTTTGAATAGGATGATGATTTCACCAATGCAGCGATGCAGCCTACATAAGCACTCTCTCTGACCCAAACTGTCTTGATGAGAACAGTTGTGACAAAGACTGGAATGTCTGATAATTTCACCAGAAGCCAGTTGGAAGCAGAGGCCGAAGTAACAATTCACTACAATCACGAGCATCAAAATCAGCCAATTGTTCCAGGGATGTTAGCAATACGATGGAATTGGGAGAGTCAATAAAGCCTGTAAAGTAACGACAGAAGCGCAGTTTTCTGCAAAACAGTTCATCCATGGAAAACCTATTTGATATGCTCTGGAAGTAAACATTGTATACGTTACTTCGAAAATCAAGTTGATCTAGCAGATGATGGTTACTCTATGGTGCCTCGTTTTCCCTCGGCACATGACCATCATTGTGCAGATCCAAATTGCAGAACATCTGAAAGTTTGATGCAAGTTCACAATGCTGTTGTCATTCCATCAACCGATAATAACAGATGACTTGGTATCCAACATGTAGTCAGCTGACCCTCATTTCTCCATTTTTGAACAGCTCAGCTCCTACAAGTGGGCAGTCTTCGATTCTGTTGGCTCGAACCGCTCCATTAGCTTGTATCCTTCGATAAGATTATTGCTGTAGCAGTTGTGAACTTGTGAAAAAGTTGTGAAAATAGATAATATAATTGTGAGGAGGTAGCTTGTCAACAAAACAGACCACCACAGATCCGCCCACTTCAAACTGGGGATCGATGACACCAGCAGCTTCAGTTCGAATCTAATTGAATACAATAGCCTAACGACTATACTTTGTAGCCTGTATGCCATGGAGAGAGCAGGTATACATCGGCAGAAACCTTGGACGCTAAAAACAAACAACTTGCCTTGCAAATACGTGATGAGATCTGAACATCGAAGCCATTGGGACTAAAAGATGTGTGCATTCTGCACAATGAAATTGTGCTTATATAATAGAGATATATTGATTGTGAGTATATACTGCTAGTGTGTTCTATAAAATTAATGGTAATAATAGTCCGCAATTGAAATAGCATGGGCATATCAACATGTTATAGTTGACGTGCCCATTCGTGCCTAGCGTCCCCAAAAGTGGGACGCTTAAAAAAGTTGCTTCCAAAACCACTAATGCTAACCTTCTGCAATAATAGCATTTAATTATGTCATAGCTCATCAATTGGAACAATATTTTTGCATTTTGAGAAGATTTTGAAAATCAGGCACTAATAGGTTAAGCGCTGACGAAAATCGGTATTTAGTTACAAACAGTCAAAGACACGCATTATCATCTCCCGTTAATAAGTGTATATATTATTATAAATTACATGTATATATATATATATATATATAATCTGCAAGATGTAGCTAATCAGGTAGCCGGAAAACGCGTACGGAGAGCAACGTATACAGCCAACTACATAATTATTACAGTCGGACAGAAATGCAACAAACATAAGCGGTCATAGGCATACACAGGCATCCAGACAAAGAGACAGGTGAATATACACACGCAGACAAAGAAACTGTCCGATTTATTGCACATAGACAAACAGGCAAACTATCAGATATGTACAGAAAACTGACCGACAGACAAAGAACGACAAAAAGACAGACAAACGGACGGACGGACAGTTATTAGCATAATTAATATGCTTGAATGAGTTTCGTGTTTGGGAAAATAATCACCAGCGATCGGACTATTGGAAAAGACGACATCGAGGCGGAATCAGGTGCTGAAAAGAAATGGCTTTTCCCGAAGGAGATTTACATGTACATCGCCAACACATCAATGGAAATCACGTCCAGTTCGGTAGACATAAAACCTGAATGACTTGATACAGACATAAGATTACATTTCTAATAAGCAGCTTATCAACGGTAGCTTCGCATCAACGTTAACACCGCATGTTATCTGCATCTCATTAATGTAAGAATTAATAGAAACGAAGCATTTGTTAAAATAAATCGAAACTGCATGACTAAATGCTAAAACATAGCAGCGCATGAATGACCCTGAACGAGCGCATTCCCATTTGTAGTGAATGAACGTGCAGAGCCTGCACTATGTATACATGTATACGCCTACGTGTAGGGAATGACCACACAACGGCGCATGTCCTATTAGCGCAGACACGCACCTGTTCGCCTCTGACCTTAAGATGAAAACGACAAGAGACTCTGAATCGATGACTCTTCCACACACATGTAGAAGGTAACCATGGCAACTGCGATAAAACGTTATCGTAAAGCATGCCAGTATTACCTTTCCTTAGATAATATTATAACGATTAGTCGGTAACAGGTATAAGATAAGGAAGTTGTGATGTGGCAAAATAATAATTATGCGCAAATAGAAACAATTAAAAATCTGATGCGGTTTGGTAGGCCTATAAAGGTTATTACTATTTGTACCAATAATTTACAGTAAGGTAAAGTAAGTAAGTAGAGATCCTGTTTCCTCGAGTTCGTCTATGGTGGGCCGTCGCTCATTTGTCTTCATAGGTGCTTGACTCGCCAGTGGATTCCACGGTCATGGAGCCAGCTCAAGCAGGAATCAAAACCCATCGCTGATTTCACAGCTCAAATTAAAACCCGCGACATGGCATATGAAGCTAAATTTGGCAAGGTAATTATGGCTAATTAAGTTAAAATTAGGCAAGGTAATTTAAGCTGGTTACGTTAACATGAGAAGTGTTAAAGAAGCTTTAACTAAAGCATATAAAATGGGTTTCGCTGAGGTTAAGTAGGATATCTTTACGAGAAATTAAAGTAACTTACCGTAACGTACGCTATGGAAAATGGTATTAGGTAGGTTGAATTGAGATTAATCTATATAAATTTAGGCCAAATTTAGCTTCATATGCCTTGTCGCGGGTTTCACTCTCTCGCCTTACTCCTTCTTCTTGATGACAGAGTATCCGCTTGTACTTTCCTCTATCACCAAGCTCAGCAACACGACTCACTTGATGGTTTTAATATGTATATTTAATTAAATATATACACACCACTCATCCTATCTACACTTACTAACTTGTTAGAGGAAAGTAAAGTAGGGTAAGTTAATGTATGATATTACCGCCCATGCCTACGACAGAGAGTGGCACGCGCGCGGGGCCATTGGGGCGATCGCCTCCCTAAGAGTCTATAAGAAATAGCTTTCCTATGTCTGAAAATTACTTCTTGATACCAGTTTTCAGTCGTGTACCAAAAACTCTAGTGGAAAAGTTTAATATCAGATTCCGCTCGGCAAAGAAAGGGAGGCTGGAATGATGTCAAACGGAACAAATCACCGGCCGCATTAAATGATCCGTTTAGAGATAAGGCTACGGGGTTGGAATGAGCATGGATGTGTCATAACATATATATATATATATGTATATATATATATTTAAATATATATTTAAATATATATGCCTACAATAGGCTTTGCGACGACGATGTGTCGACTCGACACATAGGCCTATTATCCTCGCAAAGTTCCTCAAGCCGTCCAATAAATTTCTGCTCGACCGTTCAAATGTCTCCATTCTAAGACGATTTTGAATCCTGTTCGACGCCAAAGGTATTTAGCCTTAACTTCGCCCACGGGGTGGGACTGGGGAAAGATATGAAATGGCTATGTAAGAGTACTAAACTTATATTCAATGTAATAAAATGTATGTAAAATGTATTTAAAAAAAGATATCTGTCACTAGAACTTCATCGCAATTGCAAGCTTACCTTTGATTGTGGACCGTATTTCTTTTGCTGGTCTAATGGCAATGAGAAAATTTATATAGACCTATAGTCCCATATCAACCAAAGTTTGCTCTTTATTGTTTAAACAAGAACTTTATATCGCGCTAAAACAGATTAAATGAAGTCGCAGAAGAAACAGGATACTGGAATTTGTGTTGTAACATAGGGTGGAGAAACTATTACTTTGATAAGTCATTTTTACTTCAATTGCTTTGATCTTAGAAACAATTGTAGATTTAATGGTTAGTAAGAAAGAACTATTAATTTTCATGAACATTGAAATTAGTTATACATTGCCATAGTAGCAGTATAATTAAATAGGCTTACAATAGGCCTACAAGTGCAATAGCCTACTACGAAGGGGCTGAAAACGTAGTCCACAGGTTGACTAATCTGAATTACAATAGGATTACTCTCGTCAGCGAAAAATTCCGGTCGCAGTAAAGTGTGATAAAATGGTGCGAATTGGGATAAGTCATGGTGCGCTAATCAATCTGTCTGCTCGCTTGCCTGTGTGAGTATGCAAGCAGGCATTGACGCATATATATTGTATATGTTGTATAATGTACGTATTGAATATCCAGGCAAATGACCCGTACATCGCCACTGACCACACCAAGGTCGTCAGCAACTGCTATTTGGTATCCTTTGCTGATTGACTTCTTCTTTCATAGCTTGAATAGTTTCGTCAATTTGACCTTGACCTTGACCGTCTTCCCCATACATGGTCAGCCTTGATTTTACTTTAATCACGCAAATCACACAAAAATACGTCACTGCAGCACCATTTGCATTTTATTTTGGTTTCATCACTACAATTATATCCCGTAAGAGGTATGAACGCCCAGTTTGCCCTGAGTGAGCGGGTTCGACCCTCGTCCACTGTGTAGGGACCTCGAGCAAGTCCTTCGCGCACCACTGCTCTGCAGAACAACTTAAATTGCGCCGTCGAGGCATGTGCACTTATGAGCAAAAGATGTTGGAAGAAGGGTGATGTCAAATTTCGGAATATATAAAAAATGTACCTTTAGAGTCAATTATGGCATGCTAAAGCACAATAAATAATTATTTATTTTATTCATTACCATTAACCATTAACAGTACCAAAATAAACCGGGGCAAAACCATGCTTTTGTCCTGGTACCTTCCAAAGTGCAGAAGCAAAAATTCCGTTGCCTCTGTGAAGTTGGCTTCTTTGACGGAGAGAAGTAATTAGACGAATCACTACTGCAGTTGCTAAGATATTATTAGTATTATTGTTGTTATTATTGTCATCATCGTCATCATCATCATCATTAGCCTACTACTAGCGCTGTTTCCACATCCCCTACTACGACTGATACATATGTACTTCCACTAATTCTACCACTAAACCGTTCACCCGGCCTACTTCCATTACTTCCACTATAGACATGTAGGCTACTTCCAATACTTCCACTATAGACATGTAGGCTACTTCCAATACTTCCACTATAGACATGTAGGCTACTTCCACTACTTCCACTACTGCTATAATTAATCAAGCTCACCGTTCAATCATCATACTACTTCACTGACATAAAATCTTCTACATGAACGAAAGTATACAAATTTCACTATTATGGTCATCCAAAAAATCAATGACTACATTTAAAACAAACCAAACTGAATGGGCCTGCACAACACATTCACAACCCATCGTTATTCGCTCTCCTGTCTGAATGCATTTGCGATACTGATTTGCGACCGCTTATTTAGAGTATAAATACTAGACGTTGACCTGTGAAAATGACAAATCGTACTTAACCCGTGCAAAATGAC
>OY365806.1:50383067-50395567 GCA_959347315.1 Bimastos eiseni | reverse complement strand
TGGGATCATGTCAGATTACAGCATGCATTGTGCAGATGCTTACGCAGTGGCGCAGCAAGAAGACGCTTGAAAAAGTTTCTTCGTAAACTCTTAGGACCGAACCTTGACCTTTTAAAGATTCTTAGTCTACGATCATTTAAGGTTTAATAATCAGAAAGCATATAAACTCACCTGAAGTTATCACTCATACACTAATTCGTTGTCTTTCTTGTTTGATTTCTTTATGAAATCCAAATCCTAGCATATCTAATGATTCAGTAGATCATACACAATTACACAGCCTCTTCTCTGTTGGTTTTTGCACAGGCGATGTTGCATGAATTGCGCTAAAGAAATAGTTTCGCAGAGACGATATAATCCGGATGAAAGCAAGCCTCCTCAGTGTACAAGAATCGTACGATGATGCGCCTCGCTCCAGATAAAAGAAATTCTCACTGTTCTCTTCGAGGAATTTAATCCTGGCATACCGAACGAACTTCGATGTTTATTTGAACAGAAAGAAACGAGAGTCTGAGTTTTGCACTTGACGACCTGTGAGCAATAGCCAGGCATGAAGATCGACTCTTTCGTACTTCCAGGGTATTTAATCCGTATATCTGGCAACCAAAGGCCGCTCGCCAGACTTTACCAGTCAATAAAACGGACATTGTTATGTCGGCCAGTTAAGAGGAATGAGTAATCAATAGGATATTCCGTCATTTATCGCTCTCTGCTATTACGAGACTATCATCGCCCGTAAATGTAGTAAGTTAGACCACCAGCAGTTGCAAAACGAGACTAATGGCTGAAAATAATGCCACTCAATTTGCATACTCTTCTCTCCATAGCAGCGTAATATAAATAGTCCCATTTACATTAATGGCTGGCGAGACCTGCAGCCAACAAGTCGATAGGATTTGACATATTGACCGCTGGTCCTAATGACTTTAGGGCCGTGCAGGACACGTGTCTCGTGGTCTACGTATGCGACGACTACGCTCAGTGTTGTTGTTGGGACAGGACGAATCTGGGCGTGTCGTGCATATGATTAGCCACGCAGGAGAGGAAAGAGGAGCCGCTTTTTGCAGAATCAATATCTCCAAATAATCTCACGTTATAAGATAGTAGAATAGATGACATCATCATCCGAGAAATTGCAAGCGAAAGCGCGTCAACAAAGACCTCGGCAAATGCATGACCTAGTTTCCATGTCACGTGTCCTACTCATACTTTAAAGATTAAACTCTTAACCGGAAATTGGCGAGCTCCAGAGGAAGTGACGTCATAGCGACCTGGACTCATCAATAAGGGCTGCTGACTTTTGCTGTCAAAAATCCAGGCATCCGCGATGGACGACCTAACGCGCTCTCTCCTCAATGTATAACCTAGTCTAAGCGCCAAATTTATGAGCGGCCTTTTCTGCCTCCACCGTACGCGCACAGTCCAAAAGGCCGCATACGCTGGTTGCATCGATATTCCTAAGACCATGTAGACAGTTTCTGTGCTAATCGTCGCTGCATCTAAAGCCTCTCCTCTGCCTCTCCCTCTCCTTTCCCTTCTCCTTCTCCTCCTTATCCTAACTGGTGCGCGAGTGCTTCTCGTACACCGTCTGCCTTCCTACAACCACCGGCCTACCGTCCACCCGCCCGTCCGCTCGTCTGGCCGTCCCCAGAAGGAGGATGAGACGAATAGCAGCGATGAATGCCATCTAGTGGCTCACCTGCTGCAGAGGAGGCTCTGCTGCCTGGGCTCATCTCTCTGCACGTGCGTCTATGAGGCAAAGAGTGCGGGCGTGCATTCGTCTGTTTGAGAGATTGCCATAATTACAGAGTGTGTGCGCTTGCAAGTGTTCGTATGTGAATGTGTGCGCGTTGGGCAATATGGCGCCTAAAAGAGCGTAGACGATGGCGGATCTTTTGCTTCAAGGACCGATCGACAGACAACGATGATGTCCAGCGACTGACCGACCGACCGACCGAGGTCACACCCGACCGACCGAGGTCACTTCCGACCGACCGAGGTAACACCCGATCGACCTAGTGATCTGTCTAGTGACCGACGGACCTACAGACCGGTGAGTCTGTCACTAGGTCGGTCGGTCGGTCTGACAGACCGACCTAGTGACCGACTCACCGACCGATATAGTGACCGAGCGACAGACCAAGGTCACCGACCAACCGAGGTCACCGACCGAACGAGGTCACAGACCGACCGATGTCACCGACCGACCAAACCGACCGAGTTCACCAACCGACCCTCAGATTGACTGACTGACGAACCAAGGCCACCGACCGACCGACCGACCAAAAACAGCTTGTGATTCAACCAAGATGAACTCTCGACTAAATCGTTACAGAGCATCCTCATGATACATTAGCATCTGTCATTTGAAAGGAGCACAGTACTCTAGGCTGATCCGTTGAGAGACTGCAATATAAACAGCCACCTGATGGTGATGCCAATACTCTGTGATAGATTTAATACAAAGGCACAATGCACAAGTACAATATACCTAAGGAAGGGAGACTAAATTACTGCTCGGGCCAAGGGACACAACCAGAAGGCAGTTGAATAGACGAAAAACGTGCAACAACAGGTAGAAATACTTGAATGCATATCTTTATATTAGATGACTAGCTGGGGAACACGGCGTTGCACGGGCTGAGACAGGTTTTTTGGCCGTGGAAATCAGGAAGACGGCGGCCGCGGGTTCACCAACCCCTCTACTGGGTGTCCCAGATGTTCCCCGAGCGAACGGCGAAGGTTTCGAGTGAATAGCTGTAGGCGTGTGGAAATGAATAAACGGAATTGTGTATAGACACTGATGCGTACAAAGTACATACCCACTGTGCAAACGATGGCCAACTACTGCTACCTGTACGATATCTCCCGAACCGCCCATGACGGTGTAAAAGCAGAAGAGGCGTGGAAAAAGAGATATAACGTGAACATGTCGGCAAATATACAGCAGGTGACACGCTCCTGGCGACTGAAAAGAAAACTTTCCTTGGGGTTCCTGAGACAGGTTTTTGGCCATGAAGAGCAGGAAGAGGACGGCCGCGAGGTTCGCCAACCCATCGACTGCGTGTCCCAGGTGTTTCACGAGCCAACGGTGAAGGTTTCGAGTTAATAGCTCTAAAACTGTGCAAATGCATAGCCGGACAGGCAGACATAAGCACACACAGAATCCTCTAATTATTCATGTTATAATATGCACTGCAATATACATGTATGTGTACGTGTGTTTTGGTTTGCATCTGCGCGTGTGTCATATCATGTCTTCACCGCGTCTAGTCAAAGGTAGGTAGGCCTACCTGGTAATTGTTCGATCACTGTTCATCTCAACTGACGAGCAAAAAAAGGTGCGTTAGGATTGGCAGAGAGACATAGACACGCCAACAAACAACAACAACAAACAACAACAATCGTCTAAATAGGCCAACAATTCAACAACAGACGATTCCAAATGACGATGTTGTGGCGTTGACCTAATGGAGTCGGACTGGAGTCACCATCTAGCGAACACGCATACGCCTCTGCAGGACCTCTAGCGAATGATCGACTAAGTCTTATCTGTCAATTCAAAGAGTTATTGGATGAAAGAGGAACAAAGTGCAGTGCGATGCAGTAACAACACATTGTCAGCTGACAATGACATGCAGAGAAATGGAATGTAACAGAATACAATACTCTCAAATGTTCAGCAAGAAATAATAACATATAATACAAGAGGTTTAAATCGATAATCTGCGGGACAAAGGAATCGACGTCTGCGTCTCCCTTTCTATCCCTGTCGCTCTGTCACTCTGGGGTCCTCCACAACATTTTCGTCTCTCTGTCTGTCTCTGTCTGTCTCTGTCTGTCTCTGTCTGCCTCTGTCTGTCTCTATCTGTCTCTATCTGTCTCTATCTGTCTCTGCCTGTCTCTGTCTGCCTCTGTCTGTCTCTATCTGTCTCTGCCTGTCTCTGTCTGCCTCTGTCTGTCTCTATCTGTCTCTGCCTGTCTCTGCCTGTCTCTGTCTGCCTCTGTCTGTCTCTGTCTGTCTCTGTCTGCCTCTGTCTGTCTCTGTCTGTCTCTATCTGTCTCTATCTGTCTCTGCCTGTCTCTGCCTGTCTCTGTCTGCCTCTATCTGTCTCTATCTGTCTCTGCCTGTCTCTGTCTGCCTCTGTCTGTCTCTATCTGTCTCTGCCTGTCTCTGTCTGCCTCTGTCTGTCTCTATCTGTCTCTGCCTGTCTCTGTCTGTCTCTGTCTGCCTCTGTCTGTCTCTGTCTGTCTCTGTCTGCCTCTGTCTGTCTCTGTCTGTCTCTATCTGTCTCTGCCTGTCTCTGTCTGCCTCTGTCTGTCTCTGTCTGTCTCTGTCTGTCTCTATCTGTCTCTGCCTGTCTCTGCCTGTCTCTGTCTGCCTCTGTCTGTCTCTATCTGTCTCTGCCTGTCTCTGCCTGTCTCTGTCTGCCTCTGTCTGTCTCTGTCTGTCTCTGTCTGCCTCTGTCTGTCTCTGTCTGTCTCTATCTGTCTCTGCCTGTCTCTGCCTGTCTCTGTCTGCCTCTGTCTGTCTCTATCTGTCTCTGCCTGTCTCTGCCTGTCTCTGTCTGCCTCTGTCTGTCTCTGTCTGTCTCTGCCTGTCTCTGTCTGCCTCTGTCTGTCTCT
This sequence comes from Bimastos eiseni, assembly GCA_959347315.1. NCBI lineage: Eukaryota > Metazoa > Annelida > Clitellata > Crassiclitellata > Lumbricidae > Bimastos > Bimastos eiseni. Next base: position 50,390,941 of record OY365806.1, on the reverse strand, counting down.
ATCTGTCTCTGTCTGCCTCTGTTTGTCTCTGCCTGCCTCTGTTTGTCTCTGCCTGTCTCTATCTGTCTCTGTCTGTGTCTGTCTGTCTCTGTCTGTCTCTCTATATTTGTGTTTCTATTTTACTCTATTTCTCTATTTCTGTCTATGTCGCTCTCTGTCTGGATGTCTGTCCATCTCTGTCTGGCTCTCTATCATGCACATGCACACACACACACACACACACACACACTCACACTCTCACACACACACACACACACACACACACACACACTCACACTCACATACACACACACACCCACACACACACACACACACACACACTCACACTCACATACACACACACACCCACACACACACACACACACACACACACACACACTCACATACACACACACAAACGTACGCACACACCCTGTGTATGTACTTGATTGTATGCTCCCTGTCAGTTTCGACTCTTTGTCTCATGAGTATCCAAGTTGTCTCTTTATTCGTTTGTCTTAGTTTATTCCAGTCTGTTTGTGATGGCCTCTATCGCTGTCTTACTCTTGTACGCCGTGTCTTCATCCAAGAGTTTGAGGCCGAGCAGGAGCTCCATACTTTAGGGAAGTTTAGGGGCCCCACACATGCAAAAGATATCTTCAATATTTTTTTATTTATTGCTATTTGTTTAGCCTAATAGCGCAAATGAGCGAAAACACTCTGAATTGATGTTATTCGAAACCATTCGTTCTAATATACGAAGCTTTCGAACATGTATTGACCCCTATTGGGGGTTCCATAATCAGCTAGATTCATCAAAAAATGAACCAGAAATGCTGGTGAACATTGCTAATACTTAGGCTGCTACTTCAATCCGATAGAAATTGAAGTCCTGTATGACGCATTATAAGAGTGTAGGTCAAAAGCTCCGGGACATTAACTCCCCGGACAAAATCTCCCAGTTGTAGGCAGGACATTATCCCCCGGACAATAGTCACAATACCCCCTTTTGAGTTTTGGTACGTGACGTACGTTCAAGATCATACCGGACATTGTGTACGAATAAACTCAATAGGCGGCTTTGAGGTGAAACTGTCGGACAAACAGATACCACCCTCCCGAATATGCAAACGAATAATAATAATAATAATCTTGCCAACTCAATGTTTTGATCTAAATCTGCAAAACCAATATCATACCTGCATATATTATACCAAAGAGAAAGGCATAACGTAGTTTATCAATTGCCTATGCGTAAAGGATCTATGAATTGCGCATAGGGCCTAGCGATGCATTCAGAGTACAGGTTATATTAAATAATTTTATACTAACATCAAAGGAACTATAGAGACGTAGGCCTGTAATATCATGTTTCGCTATTTAAATCTCCATATTTGCTATTTAGCTATTGGACGACGAAACCTGAGTTACCGCATATACACGGGAAGTAGGACCTGCTGTCCAGGTGGAGTTACATAGATAGAACTATAAGAAAACCTCAAAACAGTCGCATTGAACCCATTCGCATTACACGAAGGTTCTGCAGAAGTAAAAAACATTTTGTCCTTTGGTTCTTTGTCCCTCTTTGGGAGGAGGGGCTTTTGCCGGGTTTTTTGTTCAGAGGAGCTTTTTTCCGTTCCCCCATTATAAAATGACGCCAGTTTTTTTAATCTTAATATCTTATGCATGGCATCATTATCCTATTTTCTGTTAATGTTTTCGTATTTTTCACGGTTTATCCTTTATATTTTCCCTCTTTTGTTTCATTTATCTGTGTTGACTTTTGCTGTTTCACAATTATTGTCTACGTTGCATTCTAGATGAAGCAAAACTGTCCTCGACTAGTTCTAGTTTAGTTTCAGTGTTGCTCACCTTGCTTCTAGTTAAGAGTTCCTTAGTTTAGATTTATGCCTGTACAATTGCCTTTTCTGGATGTAAACAGCCGCTTTGATTTTTGATTTTGAAGTAACTAATTCTACTTTATTTGCCTTTATGTTACGAATTACGTATGTGGCCCTACCTATCGGGACTATTGTCCTTTCTGGGTCCCCCGTTATTTCATTTTGTTTTAAATGGCTGCAATAAAATGAATTGAATTTTATTGTGGACACTTTACAGTGTATACACCCATTGTTCCACTAATTTCAATTACTACTGTACTATCGATTACTTTGTAACAAGTTTTATGTTGTGATTCAGTGGGACAGACAGAGGCCCCCACAGTTCTTCTGAGCAGAGCCTACACGCTTACTAATTCGGTCCTGCTTCATTCTTCTCGCTGTCACACTCTACACCACTCTGTCTCAATCTCAATACTGCTCTCTGTATTTGACCAAATTCCCTCTTCTCTCTCTGTCTCTCTTTGTCTCTGTCTCTGTGTGTCTCTGTCTGCCTGTCTCTGTCTTTATCCCAATATCTCTGTCTTTATCCTACTCTTTGTCTTTGGCTCTGTTATTATCTTTTACTCTCAACCGGTCTTTGGCTTTATGCTTAGCGCTGCCTCTGTCTTTATCCCACCACAGAACGGTATCACATCAGGACTGTTTTAGTATCTGTCTTTATCATACTCTCCGTCTTTGTGCCTGTCTTCAACCTGCTCTGTGTCTGTCTCTTTGTCTTTCTCTATTGGTCCTATGACAAGGTTTGTATTGATGATTGTCGATGCTCTTTAACATATACAGGGATTTCCGACCGATCTCCTCTTAAGCCGCCCATTGAAGGCGCCATAAAACTTGGCTGCTATAGCGTCACATCCGGTCAGTTATGGTCAGTTATGCTCGTCTACGGTCAGTGTAATCTGTTCAGCTGTTGTGCGGTCAGCCGCAAATCTGTTTTCGGCCGAACGTCTCATCGCAGGCACCCAGTCAATAAGTCCTCTTCGGACACTAACGACCATCACATGTACTGACCATTCGGCGCTTCAGTTCCGTCCAGTCACGTGCCGGTCAGTACATCCGGGACCCGTTACCCAGCGCGTCTCCTATGCGTCATAATTTCACTGAAAGATTATGAAGTTCGTTACGGCGTCTTGTGGCAGCCGACCGGACGCGTTACGACCGTTCGGACGCCATGAGATTATCGCCGAATCGGGGGCCGGCCATATAAAATCTGCATATAGTTACCACTTTCACTTACCGATGTCACCTTTACGCGAGTCCGCGGCTAAATTTGCATCTCATTTGGGCGGTTTTATGTGGCCGATTGTGCGGTCTCATGTCGGCGACGGAATGGCGTCATTAGCGACCGTACTATGGCGCTATTAGACCAATTTGGGAAAGATACAGTTCTGCTGTTCGTCTGCGGCGTAACTTGCGACTATTGTTCGTCTCAAGTGGCATTATATTCGGTCGACGGAGAGTGACAGTAATCAGAAGTGATGATCGCTTCAGAGTGTCTGTCGTCTGCTGTTTCGAAGAGATATCTCGACGCAGACGACGCTGACCGCCATTTTCTGGCATGCGGCCAGAATTTACGACCGAAACAACATGGAAACCGTTTCTCAGGCGAAAATGAAGCGCAGCTGTTGAACGATTAAGGGAAAAGCCGAGTCGGTTTGAGGCCTCCGACTGTAATTCGAAGCTTACAGGGTAATTGAGCAATAACTTGCTTGTCCAGGGAAAAGTCTGGTTAACAAGACCTATGGTTCCTTCGTATGTGGCTGGTGACTTCGTAACCGATTTTTAGTCACTTGATGAATAGGCCTACGTTATTAGGCTACTTTAAAACAGACATATAATCGTGTTTGAGAAATCTTTAACAAACATCAAATAGAAATTATGAATCTAAGAGACCGAGATTGTTCACGTTGAGCAGAAACACTTGAAACTCCGTCATTTAATTTCTGCGATGTTTATGCTGACTTTTAATTTTGAAATTGTTAAACAATGGTGCTAGCGATCTAAGTAGGCCTACCTCATGCGCTGCCAAAGAAAGGCTAAGATTCTATATAAAACCCGTAGAAATTCTCATATATGCGTTGAGAGCCTGAGAGGCACTTTTGAGCAGTCTGATGCATAAAGAGCCCAAAAAAGTCAACTACAGAATTGGGAAAACAAGGGCGAACTCTGGGGGAGGGTTCCAACGGTTTTGCATCTAGGCCTATCCTAAACTTGATGGAGAGACGTTTTCCTAATTAGAGGACGATGGTTATTTTTATTTGTCCTAACAAAACTGACTTCAGATCTATGTAATAGGCTTAAGTTATACGCTGTCCTACGCACTTCCTTTTTACTTCAACTCTTTTTATCTGTGGAGTAGACCTAGCGTACACCTCTTTATAACCATAAAGTTCATGTACATCTCTTCTGTATAATTTCAGATATACCTCTTCACTATAACTTCAGATCTGTGGAGTACAGGTCATAGCGTAGGTCCCTAATATATATCTATATATATCTATATATATATATATATATAACTAGGCTCTTCACCATACCTTCAGGTGTGTGAGGTAGGTCATAGCGTATACCGCCTCCATAACTTCAGATATGTGTAGCAGGTCATAGCGTATACCTCTTCTCAATTACATTGAGATCTGTGGATAGGCTATAGTATTTTCCCATTTAAAACTAACCTGAACCTCATCTTCAACAGCGTTGTCGCAGAGGCTGCTGACTGCTTGCTGTATTCAATCTGCTTTGGCTGAAGTATATCCAGCGTGATATTCGTTGCATAAACTTGCATTAACCTACTGTAACCTACGTATGATCTAGCAGTTCTAGCTGACTTCCCGCTTTGAATAGTACCACTTTTGCATGATTATGATGGCATCGTCAGAAACAAATGAGTAGGCCTATTGTTACATTGTTATTTTGTTGGGGTTAAAGCGGAGATGCAGTAGCCCTCCTCTTCTGCCTCCCGAATCATATCCAATCTTCCATCTGAATCATATCCAATCTTACACATAATAGTGACGCCACAGGTTATAGGTACATTCTTATAACTGCTATAGCGCGGCTTAGCGCCTTTGTTATTATGCCTGAGGCATAGGTCAATGATTGTCTACTAAGATAATCGTTGTGCAAGCAACATTCAGTGTGAATTCGGGCAAAAGCAAAGAAAATTAAGAAAGGACTCCGACAAGGAATAATTAACAGAGAAAATCAATTCAGGCAGAAATACGTTTTATTTGAGACCTGAAGGCAAAACAGAATGGATCAATTGGATTCCGGGAGAGTCTTTGCCAATCTGATCTCCTCCAGAACTAACTCCATTCAGAGCTACGCATACTCCAGTCACCACTCTTCTCAAGATCTCCTATCAGTCTTTGGAACGCTCTGCCTCCTGAGTTCCGCACCTTTTTCAGCTCGTCCGCGCCCATCATTACCTACTATCAGTGATAGGTAGCCTATTGATGGACTATCACTCACCATCACCTCAGGCTCCTTTAACCATCATCGATTTCAGGCTCATACATGACCCATCTGGCTTTCCATTCGAAACTTAAGTTTCACCTTTTCAGGAGGGTACAAGAACGCCTTGCCAAAACTCATTTGGTCATCTTAGGGGCCGTTCACATATTATATAACACTCAAGGGGTAGGTGGGTGGGTTCCGGTTATGTTAGCGTTATATTGTGTAGGGTGGGGAGGGGTAGGTTGAACATTTTGTTATATAACAAACTTTTTTTCAGCTTATGCTATTTTGCCTGTTTGCCTGACAATTGGAAATTCCATATACCACGGACTTTCATTGTTTAATCGAAGTTCACAATACGTTGTGAACCAAAACTAGCACCATTAGCTGCCACCTGGTGAATTGATTTGACGTTCTTAGTTATTATTTTATAAATCCACTTTTAACAATTTGCTGTTTAAAATTTTAACAATTTCGTATGCATAGTTCTGAGCGCTCTAAAATTCAATTCTGTGTGCTTTGTTTTGATTCTCGTTTAAATTTAAATTAATTCACTTGAAATAAGTATTTTGGTAGGTATTATCATGATGTTTGAATTCATTTTCTATAGTATGTGTAAATAGTTGATGTTTGCTTAAATACCCAATTGCAGTTGTAGTACGCACTCTGTATACATCATACGCTATTAAATAGGTAGAGTTGTACCGCAAACTTATCGATTAATACCTGATAGTGCAATATTAAACCAATCCATTCTAAGTGATACTGTAATGCTCATTACAACTAAAATGGTGTTTTTAAATAGGATGTACGTCACTACCATGTATTATCATGCTGTATTATAGTAGGCTTACATGTAGATACATGGTGACAATCGTCGACTACCCAATTAGTTACCGTAATTAATGCAAGTGAATTTAGCGCCATTAAAAGTGCGATTATTAAGATGCAGAGGAGCTCCATACATCCGGTCTAATCATCATTGGCACGAGTGAGTACACAATTTTAAGGTAGCTTTTGCTACATTGCTAATTGGGCATATGATGATTTTTACTGCAGTTCCTGAATTGGATAAAGGCAATTCTCAGTTGAATCACAACTATTATAGTGCTAACTAACATCGTATTGTTATAAAAGTGTCAAATTGTGTAATACAATTATGTCGATTGTGTGTCTTTTAATGTGCTTATAGGCTGGGGTGGGATAGGGGGTGGGTAGCATATCTGTTATATAACATAGGGGTGGGGGGTCACAGCTGCTGTTATATAACGTTATTAGATAGGGGGCGGGTCAAAAAATTGGGATTTTATGCGTTATATAATATGTGAACGGCCCCTTAGATCAAAACGGCACTCGAAAACGGCACTCGCCTTAACAGCTGCGCTGCCTCCTCTGACCTCTGGAAACGAACCTTGACCTTCCGACAATCCCTCTGATTCGATGCAGCGCTCGTGAATAAATTGGCGCCTCCTCCACTTGGCTTTCGAGTGGCGCTTTAGAAATTTGGAGATTACGATTATGGTTTAATGTCGATTATTTATCATAATGCACAGTTGGCAAATGAGTACACGACAATGACCCGCGCTCTAATTGTATTTATTAATTATTAAAGCCGTCGATAACTAAGCATCAACTTAACCTGAGCGTGTTTTGTGTAATTTGGGACAATCAGATTGTCCGCTCTTCCAATACTTTTCATCATTCAAGGAAAGAAGAAGGATAGGTCGTGGAATGATTGAACAGCCCAGGTAGCCATATTCCGATTGTACGAATGTAAAGAGTGGGACATGGCTAACACTAGAAAAGAGTTTAGATGTTCCGCCAACGATGGCTAAACCACAGAAGCGCAGAAGGATTAAGTCTCCGTCTCATTTGAAAGCAACTTCAGATGGTCGAACGAAAAACATGAATCTATTTGAAACTTAAACGAAACACAAAATCCGATCTCTGGACCTCTAGCATTAAGGGGTCTTCATGTAGCGCCACCGTTGTGACCAGTAGAAAAGCACGAGATAAAAATTGGAACTTCAAGTGGTTAAGTACATAACTCCGAGACTGTTTGGACTTCGACAGTGCCAGTCCCAAGCCTGGAAAACGGGTAACGAACATTTGCCCCCGGACGTAAGCCCCCATGATATAAACCTTCCCCGGACATAAGCCCCCTATATGTATAGATGCATGCATGTACGTATATATGCATGCATGCATATGTATACATGCATATACGTACGTAAGCCTATGTATGTATGCATGCTTGTGTGTATGTATATGCATGTATGTACATAAGCATGCATGCATGCGTACATACTTGCACACGGATGCACGCCCGCACGCACAACACATACATGCGTGCGTGCGTGCGTACACACATACACACATATAGACAGACAGGCAAATAGACAGATATTACATGACACATCACAACACAACACATGTTTGGATGTATGTATGTATGTATGTATGTATGTATGTATGTATGTATGTATGTATGTATGTATTCGTGTATGTATGTATGTATGTGTGTATGTATGTATGTATGTA